>OX411306.1:181469798-181762298 GCA_948150685.1 Rhaphigaster nebulosa
CTCTCTCTCTCTCTCTCTCTCTCTCTCTCTCTCTCTCTCTCTCTCTCTCTCTCTCTCTATATATATATATATATATATATTTATATATATATATATATATATATATATATATATATATATATATATACTGTTTTGTTAAAAAAAAATTACAATTATTTATTAAGCATGCAATAAAATAATATGCCCAAAATAATAGAAATAGAAATATAGCTGTATATATTCCATATGTATCTAACAGTAAAATAAAATAAAAAAAACACCGAGCTTGCTCATTAATAATTACTTGTGATATATATATATATATATTTGATATATCACAAGTAATTATTAATGAGCAAGCTCGGTGGTTTTTTCATAATTATATATATATAATTTGTAATTATAATGTGGTTTATTATTTATTAGAGCATGTAATATAATTAGATATTTATTTTTTATTTTAATGCAGTGACCGGACTGTTGTTTTTAAATTGTTAACTTATTAAGTGATAAAATGTATTTATTTCAAAAGCTTTTGTCAAAAAAATTGTAGTACAATAAATTAAAGAGTACAAATTTTGCTTCTAATGTACCAGAACTTTTTCAATAGAATGCACCCTTTAGGAATTATAGGTGAAAAGGCAAACAAATGACTAAAAATTCAAGTTTTTTGGCTATCACTTTGAAACCTGCTCCTTCCTAAAGTTTTTGAGCATCTGGTGTGTCTATAGTTTGATTTGTTCTTGAAATAAATCATATCTAATGAGAAACCACTGACATATCGAACTGTTTAAATTTTTTGGACATTTTTCAGATTTACACGGCCCCGTATCTCGGTACCTAGAATATTAAAATAATATTATATACAAACTGGCAGGAAATTAAACGTTCTTTAAAATCGGTAATGTCAAATTTTTACCTTAAATGTACTGGAAGCAAGTAATTTAGAAAAAACAAAAAAAAATGTTTCTTCTATGCGGTTTTTGCAGGATGGTGAAATACGCACAAGATTATTTTGCAAGAGGGGCATTTCGTACAAAATATCTGAAAATTGCAATTATTCTTACTTATGCAATTACAATTACTCAAAGATAACTAACTCGTTTCCAAGCTGCAGACTCATAAGTAGTATCTTATCTCGACTTTGCACAAAATCGTAGTTCATGACCGTGGTTTTGATCACACTTGTTAACCAAATTATTATCTGGTGTTACTCATTGGACGAAAAAATTTATGTTCTTTAATGTAGTATACTATAGCTTTTTCGTTTACGAATTATAGCTGAAAAAACAAAAATAATTAAAGTGCAACTTTCACTAAATCAATCAACATAATTTAATATTTTTATCAATTGCACAAATATGATATAAAATCACAGTATAAATAAAAATAAATCATGTTTAGAAGAAACCCTTCGTTAAAAAATTTTCGGGCAGTAAATTTTTCGTTCTAACAGTTAAAGGTTTCTAGAAAGCGCATCCCACAATAGAAATAACTTAAAAATTGACAATTTTTCGAGCTACGACGTTGTATATTTTGAACGATATGGAGAATTAATTTTCCAGAATGGGCATGCTATGAATATAATAAGAAAGGATATTGGGAGATGAGTGTTGGGGCGCCAAGAAGGCGGCAAGCGATAAATAATGTTGTGGAAAGTGTGGGTGGTGAAACTGGAGCGCCCTGCCACGCCTCTCTTCCGGCCCATCACTGCTTAGCTTTCGTCTCTTACAATCCTTACTGCATTTTCGCTATGATTTCTCTGATTTTAAGAACTATTTTGGCTATATGCCACAATTATCGCTTATGATAATAATATCGCAACGAAACAGTTATTTAAAATTTAAAGCGCTGCTAGATAAACGTTTCAACGCTATTTTGAAACAGTAGAACCTCCTTTTTCCGGAATAAAGTGGCCAAAGCTATTCCGCATAAAGTGAAATTCCGGATAAGAGATGGTATGATCAGCAAATACAAAAATCTAAATATTAATTGCATTCAATAAAGTATTGTAAAATAAAAAATGAATATTTTTGTAGATATATACGTAAATATGTGAATGCAATTAGAATAGTTTTTAAGATTTAACGTATTCAAAATATATAAACAGAAATTTCAGTTCGGTGTTTGTTTTTCTCTAATTTTCACGGGAAAATCCTTAGCCACTGTATTTGTATTAATAGGCACATCGGTAGGGGTAGACTCTGTTAGTAAACCGGAAATAAAATTGGATAAAACTGCAAACAAATTAATTGTCAATAATTCTCTGGTGTATAACTTCTATAGTATAACTTAAATCCATTGTCGCAAAAAAAAAAATAAAATAAAAAATACTTCTACCACATTACCCAAACCCAACGGAGTTAATCCTTCTGATCTAAAAGGAAACCGAAAAAAAAAAGTTCCGGATAATTTTAGGTTATGGTTTATCACTATTAAATTAAAAAAATAAAGGTTTAGAATATGGCACATAAGTAGGCTGCTACTTTATTTTAATTATCCGATTGGTAGCCACAAATTAAGGCCCTTTATAACAATATTAGGACCTTACACTATTACACTTTGGCAGTCGAATTAGCAATTATGTTTTGAGGGATCGATTTTTACAATTTTTTAAATTTTATTGGTGTTTTTAAGTCGTCTTTTTTCTAGACTACAGAAGTTAAAAAGTAAGAGTAGAGGTATAAAACAGAAAACAAAAATCTCACTAGTTTTATATGTTAAAGAGTTTTTTATAGTTTTTTATTATAGTCTTGGATTAAACTTTACCTACTGCACTATCTAACTATTTCGAGGCTAAAACTTGTACCGCCGGTTCCCTTCGAGGCTCGGGAAAAATAGTTTTGAGTTTGTTTTATTTTTGAGTTGATCCTATTCTGAGGCTAGTTTATCCTGAGATCGGTTAGAGAAAGTTCTGAAATAACGTAACACAGAAGCATCTGTTTTTTTTTTGAGAATTGTTTAAGGTCAAAAATGTCAGTTGTCAGATGTCAGTTGATTTTGATTTTGAGGACCCTTTGTTTTCTCTCCAGAACTACCTTTAGATGAACCCTTATTATTAGATATGTTGTTTAAATCACGAAGATCGCAATTAATTTTGAAGCAATAACTCTTCCTCGGCCGAGCTTTGTTCAAGCAAAGTACAATGAATGAAAACTTGAGCCAATTTAGTGATTTTTTAGTTTTTCTTTCTTTGAAAATTAATTTTACATCTCATAATAATGTTTTATTTTTTCTTGAGTCTTGACAACTTATATTTTATTTATTTCTTGCTCATTTATCAGTGAGAGATCCAATATGAAAATATCTTATTTTCAAGGTTTTGTCAAGGAAATTAAGTAATGGATAAATTAATTGCATTTCTTGACCTTTACGGTAGCTAAACATAATATTTCTGTCTTATGATTTAAAAAAAATAATAATAATTTGGAATTATGACTCTGCGATAATGGGTTCAAAACACAAAATTAAATGATAAAGACCAATGCAATTGCGGTGTGTTTAAGCATAAACAATTATAGAATTACTGAAGATGAACTTTGCATTTGATTCAAAATATCTCATTCAAAATATAACCTGTTACGGCCATAAACTGTTCTTTTTGACCAGAAATTAGAAATTATTAACTGGTTAATCATGACGAGATTTAGTCAATAAATCTAAGCAAAATCAATTTTAACTCTTTCTGCTGGAAATCGTTCCATAACAATTTAGTTCTTGAGCCCAGTAGAGCTGCCAGGTTTTGTTCAGGTTGAAAAACTATACAGGTTTCAGAGTTAAAAGTAAATAATGAAATAAGAAATCATATTAAATGAGCATTAAATATAATATAATTTTCATGATGCATTTTTGAAACTTCTTATATTGTCCAAAGCAGTCATGCAAAGAGCCCGGAGGATACATTTTAAATAAATATGTATTTGCATGAAGTTGGCGTGATCCGGCTCTGTGAATGATTTACGACGAGTATCGTTAGTAGTTGGCCTGCCAGAGCTAGGGGTCAGGTTGGAGCGAAGGAACGTAAACACGCCGCTACAGCCATCACCCACACACTCCTCAAACAATGGCCCATCGCCGATAAATGTAACTTATGCCCTCTACCATTGTGTCCCCGTGTCCCACTTTTCCTATTCAGATCCTTCTAACTTAAAGGGCCAACCCTCCGTGTACCGTTTATCACCTGCTTGTCCCTTCTCCTTCTCGGATTAGCCTTCTTAAGGAGTATTGTACCTTCCGAGGTCAAGGTTTGGACCTCTCGTCTCTACCTCTTCCTTATTATCTCTCGGCCACCTTTGTTTTGTCTGTCCCTTGCCTCATCAGCTTTCTGTTCCCTGAACAATGTTCTTTCATAGCACTGGATTAATTAATATTGACCTATTAAAATCTTTTAAGGTGTGAAGGAAGAATGAATCGTTAGGGCATGGAGTCATGCGTTGTTGAATCACTTAAAGGATGGGATGGGGAGGGGGGAATCAATATTACATTTGTAATATTCTTTGATAATAAAGATAAATATTTTTTATCAAATATGTTAACCCTTGAGAACAATAAACATGCCCAAGAGATCGCTTTAAAAATTTAAACTCCCTACTCCTCACCACCACCAATCTCATTTAATGGTATGTATGAGTATTTAAAGATGAAAAACTGCTGATGGTTACATCACCCATTTGCTATGATTCGGAAGTGGTAATGATAATGCTAGAACTCGTAGAGAATAAAATATAAATGATCTATAAGAAGAAGCTCTAAAACTTATGCTAAATTTGTAAACATTTTATTTTCTTATGTTGTTAAAAAAATATATATATTTTTACTCCCAAATATCTGATCTGATCCTTCTTCTTTTGTGATAATAAAGGCTGGTAATATGCAAAGTTTAAGAAGACGCAACGTTTTTTTGACGATATGAGATATTCCATAGTACCATATGAGATCTTCTATGGTAGGGGCGGAACTAGGACTTTTTCCAGAAGGGCAAGATTAATTTTGCCACCCCTTTTTTCATCATCCGCGCTCAATATAATTCCACAGATTTATAACAGTATTTTACGTAATATATTTCGAAATAAATATCATTATCTCATAACATTTACTCATTTTATTGATTAAATTAAGGTCAAAACAATGAAAAAAAACTGAAATAAATATTTTTTACTCAACCTAAAAATAATATTTCTCTCGAAATTTGCCGTCCTCTAAATTCTACCGTCCGAGGCATGTACCCTCTTTGCCTCCCCCTCCTCTAGGTCGACCCTATTCCATGGTGTGAAATATTCCATAGTATTCATGTTACGGTTTCATTAACATTGCCTATGATTATTTATATTTGCATAGTTAAATTTATTTATTACATAATTTTGAGTATTTAATAATTTATTGCTGATTATAAATCGAGGAAATGTGAGTCCGATATTGCGATTATTTGAAAAGAATAGTAATATATCTACATATAAAAATTGCACATGCACATTTCCGTCATACTTTCAATTTCTACGAGGCCCTAGACTTTCGACAGCTTATTCCCGGAATAACAGAAGAAAATTAAGTTGATGTCTTACATGTTGTGTCTTTTTATATCAACTTTTGATCTATATAAAAAATGAAAATATGAGGTCTATATCTGAATATGTCCAATAATAACATTTATTACTCAAAATATTTCAATTCGAACTATGAATGACTGGAAATGGTTCATTTCCGCGAAATTTAAGCTACCTACATTTGATTGTAGCAAATATTAGAATATTCTTGTAAGTACTATGATGAAACGAAGAAGCTGGAAGCCATTTATTATTTACCATACTGAAGCTGCTATTCACTGAAAATAACTTTTAGCTAACCATTGGGATGGTAACAATGCAGTTTGAGGTGTTACGGCAATGGACTTCTAAATCCCGGGTGCAGATGAAGTGAAGCCCTTAGACGGTAGAAAATTCGTTTTTCGTTCCATCAGTCTTGGTTCGATTCATGGTTCTGACACCTTCTGTGCTCTAAGAGCCCTTAGCCTCTGTATCATGCATATCTTAATTTACGCTAAATTTATTTTATTTTTTAAAATGTTATCAACTATATTTTATCATTATCAAAATTTGTGATTACTATGGTATCACAGTATCATAGTCAACTGTATAGTTGAGGTAAGTTTATTTGTATTCAAAATGAACGGAAATGTCATCCTCAGCTAATCGAACGGCGGATATGGAACTGTTACATAATTATTTTTATAGGTAGATAGGTAGTTACTTACTGTTTTATATAATATACCAGGCAATGAATGTCTTCATAAGATTTATATTCACAATCAATTATAAGCTACCATTCTGTAATTAACTTACTCCAAATCTGTTCCATACGAAAATTCGACTGACTTGTACAATTATTTTTAATCATGTTTTTAATTAAGATACGTTCCAATTGAATGGCCCAGTTACAAACACGGCCAGTTCCATTTTAATTATCTATGCAATACTAAAGCTCTTTCGTTACCAAAAAGGCTGGAAACATCCTAAAAATGCATTTGTATAAGTGACTCCCTAACAAAAATATCTGATGTGGGCAACACATGACTTCCTTGTACGGCTATTAAATTATAAATCCGTGGTTCAAAAAGTGATACTGAATTTGGTTACTCGTTTCCGAAGATTACAGTAAAAACGACACTCGGCGTCCCGACATCCATCTATTGACACACACACACTCTTGTTGCTGGAGGTCTCATTCCGTTATTACATGTCGTTTTCCTTCAGTAGGTAACTATTTTCAAAGATATTTCTTCATGTTCCGTGACAACAATAAAACTGTCAATATCACTGGATAAAGCATTGGAAATCGACAGTTTCGACATTTTAAGCGGAAAACCCCACTTGACTATCTTATTCTCATGCTGCACACTTGTTGATCTCACAAATGGGGAGGAAAACCAGTATTTTACTTTAAATTTTAACACTTAAAACAAGTAATAAAACTGTTTAATTGTATTGGAAACCAAATTGCGTTTGTAACCTTTATTACCGAAATATATGATTTCTCTTTTAATTTAAATATAATTTTTGATGTAAGCTTATTATGACCTTCAAGTAAAGTACCCTTTTCGGCTCACCAATTTTAGCCAAAATATAGTAAATACATTCATATCGATAAAAAAGTGCTATTTACTAAATTTTAGATAATTTACATTATATTTTAATATAATTTTTTATGAAAGTCTAATATGATCTTCAAGTAAAGTACCGCTTCCGGTTTTCCAATTTAGCGCAAAATCTAGTTTGTTATTTAAATCAACATATAAATTATAAATACTAAATTTGAGAAGTTTTGTATAGTATTTTAATATAATTTTTGATGGAAATCAATTATGACCTTCAAGTAAAGTACCACTTCCGGTAATCAAGCAGTGACCAAAAAGGGAGGTTCACAACTAGATTTTAAAACAATCCTAAATACAAAATTACAACTTTGTACAGCAAACCGTTTTTGAGTTATGCGAGATACGAACGTACGTACGTAAAGACGCCACGACGAAACTAATCAAAATGGATTGAGAGATGGTCAAAATGGGTATTTCCGTTGAAATCTGAAAACCAAAATTTTCGCAATTACAATACTTCCTTTACTTAGTACAAGGAAGTAAAAAGACCAGCTCACAGTTTCAAACCCGTCAAAATCCAGTGGAGCCAATAACATTACAGTATGCTTATCACGTAACCCCGAAGAGCCTTACTACACCTTTCCTTGAATGTTTACTGTTTTGTTTAAGCTGTTGTGGTGAAATAAGTAATTAAAATTTTAATTATTACCTACATTGAAATAATAAGTAAGTAAGAAAAAAAATAAAAAACAGAAAATTGTTTTATTAATAATTTTTATAGTCAGACGGCCACGTCTACACAGGTTACAAACGAGGCCACGACTAGTTTTGTTTTATAAATAATTAATAAAATTTTAATATAATCTGGTATTCATTCAATTTTAATCACATATTTGTTTCCAAATAAAAACAAATTAGCAACATTAATGGGCTTTTTCTATAGTCTGGAAAATGGTTCTGGAAAATTTAACGAAGTAGACCTTAGTTTGTAAAAAGGTTACTCAACTATGAAATCATAATTTAATTACCTTTAGTTGTGGTCAAATAACAGAAATAATGAGAAATTAAAATAGGTATTTTGCAAATATTTATAAACTCCGACCTTCACATACGAGCAAATATAAGAGCTCATCCACCAACTTCTAATGAGAAAATGAGAGAGTAACGTTTTGTTTATTTAGTTATAAAGCCCAAATAGATTGGTTTCTACAACATACATCATATCAATCAGTCAAATCATTTAATTGTCATCAAAAACATTAACAATTATATTAAAAAATATACCCTAAAGGGATATATTGGGTAATAAGAACAGACATTGTCAGTTATAAATAACTCAATGACTCATGTGTCGGCTAAACAGTCGTTTGATAAATGAAATATTCTCAGTAAGTAATCAGCAATCAAGCGGAAACCGGTTTCGGAAAATTATATCATATAAAAACAAATATTTATTTTGAATGGTTTTAAGAAATCTATAAATACATCTCTCATTTAAAATATGATGCCACATATATTTATTATAAATTATTATAATAGCCTACAGATATATAGTAGAGACCATGGTAGCCTAGCATATTATAGTTTCAACATAGCACTAGTTGAGTCGGAAGCGGCTCCGGTTCGGATCCGGCCCGGGTGAAGTGACATTTATTTCGTGGCAGACCCACTTAATAAACCACGACCTTCTCGGATAGGTTGACAAACGGTACGATAACCCGTTCTTCCTGCCCTACTTGGAGTACACAAGGGTCTTAAACACTTAATAAACAAACAATTTGTATAGTGGCTATTACTAAAAAAAGTATTGAACGTGTTTCATCAAATACACAGAATTAAGTGAATCTTTATTTCGAAAATTCTGCAGCAAGAGTAGCTGTTTTAAAGTATAGCGTTATTGACCGAATCTTGATCTTGTCTAAGGAATACTCTGTCTTAAATTTTATTTGAAAGTTATATGATTCTTTTTTTATTAAATTCGTTTTACCAATAATTGGAATGAAATTGTATCTCAAGACTGCAAGACGATTATTTTAATTCAAGTATTATTTCGTTAAGACAAAATCACAAGAAGCCGAAGTTCCATTTAATTCAAAATCGCCATAATTAGTATTTCATTAATGTTTCAGAATAAGCTTATGTGATGGTGAATAAAGTTATGTACTACAAATTAAGTTATCTGAGACCAAAGAGATCAAGTATTTCATATATAAGTATAAAGACAGGTTATCTTTGGGTATATATGATAAATTTAACTGCATCTCCTTCCATTAAAGTCGATCATCTGATGACGGCAAGGAGGAGGAGATGGGGTAGGGATCTTGAGGATGGTAGGGAGGATACAGAGGAGGGGAGTAACGGGCTTCGCCAGTTGGATGTTAGAGGAATCTGAGGGAAGGAGGACGCAGGTAAAGGAGTATAGCCGAAAAAAAATTGTAATACAGATTGTATTTAAATAAAAAAATTATCCAATTTTTTCTCTATAAATTAGGCTATCCTTATGCGTGATCAATCCGTGCATTGAAGATGTTCAGAAATAATTCAATCGAGAGAGATATCCCATTATAATCCAATGTGGCTAACATACCAACTCTTGTTTTGTATCTTTATTTTGTATTTTCATTACCTATATTACTGCATAGTTGATTATTGCTTACAAAAACATTACATCATTTTCAATAAACTTAAATATGCGTTAATTCTGTCACTACTTTTTGATCATTAATAAAATACTCCGTTCGATACTCTCTCGATATTGTAATTTTTTATTACAAATAGGGTCTTTCCTTAATACTAAGAACAGGTTTATACTTGCTAAATATCAAGATAATGCTTAAATACATACACAGAAGTTGACCATACCGCTTTTACGTAAAACTTTACGTAAAGCATTAACATTGCGAAATCGTTAATATGCTTAAATAAAGTCTTTGAAATTTTATTTCTCATGAAATATGGTTTTAAAAATCATTAAAAAAGTAGTGGAATAAAGTATGAGAGTAATTAATGATTATCATAAATGTAATGAAATATTTAAAATTATTTTAGAGATTTTGCAGTAAAACATATTTCTTATTTTGGAGCAGAGCTGATTAGAGGGTTTAAAAAATTAATTATAGTGTTTAAAATATCAAAATGTTAAAAAAAAAAATAATTACGTAGATAACGATAATTTCTTCAAAAAACGATACGAATTTCCATTTAATTACAATAAGTTCAAATACTTTACCCTTACAAGGTCTATCTGGACATACGGAGTTAAGCTTTAGGGTTACGATATCATCAAATTCCTTCTGATTCCAATCCAAAACCCTCCAAAGAATTGTTAAACCCCTTACCGTATCAAAAATACCAAAAGGTCCATGAAGAATATGTTGTTCACATATATTTCACATATGTTGTTGATTTGACCCGTAAAAGACAGATCCAGTGGCGCAACTAAGAATGTCTGCGCCCCATTTTTTTTTTCCTGTAGGCATATTCGTATATTCTTTGAGTCTCCTACAGCCTCTGCGTCCCAGTGCGTCACATTGGTTGCATTAGCGTTATTTACGCTATTACATAGACCTCCTTTAATTGCAAACTCCAAATCCACACAATCCCACTAGTTTATGAATATCATCCCAATCTATCAATATCATCCCAATTCTATCATCCCAATCTATTTCTGAATAAGAAAGAAAGAAAATGGCCGAACGTAAATTAAATTTCTTCACTACAATTTTATCTTCTTACGAGAAGAATTCTTTTTTTTTGTTGATTATAAATTTTTTCATGATAATGTGTATACTGACTGATTTTTAATAATGTAGTTTTTTTGCCAGATATGTTTTATGTTTTCTTTTTACATATTTATTATTCTCAAGAAACCTTGTCCCAAAATAAAGTTGTTATTTTCTATCCATCTAACCAAAATTAGTTACCTCAGGGAAGTTTCATTACAAGCCCTTACCATTTAATAAGAGTCTCTATAGCACTTTTACTTATTGTATCTTTGCTCCATCCTTAAATTTCAATGGACAATTTAAAATAAAAAAATTAAGTTACATACCGATAAGAGTAGATCATGTTTAACAGCAACATTTTTATTCATCCCATTTCTTCTGTGTTTCGGGCTAAAGGTATCTAAAAATATTTAAGGTCCGAGACCTGCTAGCAATTTCAGAGACACTCCCAAAATTCAAGAGGGTTTTTTTTTAACAAAACAGGTTCAAAATTCTTTTCTGAAATATCAATGGACGCCAATGTCCCGGACATAAATATGACCAAGGATGACAGCTGACTGAGCGCTCCTTCCCGAACGATATCCTAATCTGAAAATCCCATTTGACTCGTCTGCTTTCTAGCTTAAGTAACTGCGCCCATCTCATACACCTCATCCATATTTTTGACATTTTATTTCTCATCTGAAGAGCATATTTATGGTTCTCACTCAAAGAAATTTTTTTGAATTCTGGTGGAAAGAAACGGATATAATTATACTTAATGGGCCCTTAGAAGAAATCCCTCATAAATTCTGTTCATCTGGGGACTCAGATGATAAAATTCAGTCCACATTATCTAGTTTTATTTCCATCTATATATTTTTATTTTTTCTAAATTGTTATTTTAATATGGTTATCATAGGTTCCGTATTCATTTCTTAGTAAATAAATACAAGTTTATTTTTAATCGATGCTATTAGAATTTACATTTTTAAGTAAAATTAGTGTTTTTAGAAAACAACTAACAATCTATTATAACATTTTTCACAGCCTGTTGATTAGAAAGAAACTGGTTAAAATTTGATAAAAATATTTGTTTTCACCTCCTAGTTTTTTCCTACACTTTCTTATTTTCGTTCGATTAAATTAAATTCGTAATTAAATACTAAATTTTAACTATAAAAAAAATATAAATGCACAATTATATAATTCTGTCATAGATCTAAAATATATTTTAAAAAATGACAACAGAAATGAGGAATAGTTTAGCAGGCTGTGGACATTTGATATTTAATCAGAGTCTCAGCGTTTTTCAAACTTGGTATTTTAAAGGAGAAAGTTTGCGTACATTATAAATATTTGAACTTTAAACCGATGACAAATATATTATTTGTAAACAGTAAATCAATACCACAAATACGGCAATGCTCAAATTTATGAGTAACGAAAGCTTTTATGTAATAAATATGTTTATCTAATTTCATATGACATCTTCTATAGTAAATTTCAAATTCTTACAAATTCATCAAATCATCTTTAAGCTTTGTTGTTAACCGAAGACTTCCTTTCCTACAGTATCATTAAATAATACTGCGCTTATTCTTTTGTAGCAATTTCGCTACCTAGGAGGACATCTGGACAAGAGTTCAACATCCTGGTACAAGAATGAAACTTCATGAAAATAGTCGCCATTTCCGAATACTTCATTATTTTTTAGATTTACCCATAAACCTTCCAACAAATTACAAAAGGCTCTATTATCTGTCTATAACAAGGCATATTTGACATACAGAATTGAGCTTTGGGGCTCCACTATACCACGAAATCCTCCCGTATTTAACCCTTACAGTCTGAAATCCATCGCGAAATCCTTAGTGCTCTTTATTATTAATGGTTTATAAAATCATCCAAACTGAACTTAAAGTCCCATATCGAACGAGAATGCATCGTAAGTAAGCCCGAAAAAATCGTTTGTTAATAATAACAATCGGAACAGCGGACTCCTGTAGATTTTTGTTACGTCATTCAATAAGTGTGATTTAAAAAAAAAAGTCAATTATAATGTAACTCGAGTTTTCCTACAAACGAATGTGTCCTATCGATATATTTTTATTATTATTACGTTTTTCTCATCTCTGTTTATAATATACTTTTAAAAAAATACCATTTCATTCAATAATATTTTTTTTTGTGGTCTTAAAACCCTTGATTATCAATACCACCACCTGTAACAAAATCCAATTTGGATAAAACCCTTCTCCAAATTCGGGATATGTAATTTCTTTTTAAGGGGAAAACCTTAGGAAATTAAACATCTTGATATGGTCTAAATAATTAATTTCCTATATATTTTAGTACAAGTTTGTTACTCGACCATTTTATATTTGTAAATCTTTATATATATATCTGTAGGATGTATCCCTCGCTCCCTCTCCTCCGATTTTTTTAAAAAAAGCTATGATTTTCATATATACCAATATAAATTTTGTTTTTTGAGTATTAATTTTTGATCCAATTTTCATTCTTATCCTTAAAATGCACACCCAATTTGGCGATTATTGGCTTTGACACGACAGTGATTACTTACGTTCTTCCTTTACTTACTCCTAAAAAATTATATAAGGCCTGGGTACAGGCCTTTCTGGCCCATAATTTTGAGTTGAGCTCAAAACTTTCTTAAAATAATTGATTCGTATCTCAAGATCACTGGTGATTTTTTTCAATTTTTTGGAAGAGTTGACCGGCTATTCTGTTTGGAGGCCCATTTTTGATTTTTTTCTAAGAAATACCCATACCTCGTATGTAAACTTCCTTATCAGTAGTCGAGTTGGTTGTGGCTCATGAGAAATCTGATGAAATGTGTGTCTGTTAATGACGACATTCGGAATAGCGGGCTTCTGTGTATCTCGGTATTTTGTCTTCGTTATATCGTAAATAACTCGTACCTACACTTATAACCTTCCCTATCAGTAGCCTAGTTTTTTCTGACTCTTGTGAAACCTGATTATATATCTGATATATACCTGTATATATATATATATATATATATATATATATATATATATATATATATATATATATATATATGTATATATATATATATCTGATATATCTATATATCTAAACCTCGTGATATAGATATTTTTATTTCAAACTACTATTGACATGTTAATGATTTGATCCGAAATAGATATGGGCCATTTCAAAATTATGGGTTATTTTGAGCTCAGCTTTTTAAAGAATTTCCCGATTTTCAACCGGTTTTTTCATGTAGTACCACTATATGGGTTCCTCAGCATATTCTTAAAGCATACACACACTTTACCAGATATTTTGGAAAATATCGATTTTTGGTTTGTAGGAAGTGGGATTAAATTTATCAATTTCGACCTTTACAAGAAAATTGATGAAAAACGGACGAAGATTGGCGTGTTATAAATATTTTCGGAGTAGAATAGTTATCTCTATTATCGTTCGTACCAAAGAAAATTTTTGAAAATTTGACGAGAATTCAGGTTCTTTGGTACAATCCGGAGCAGAATTCATCTCGTTCTGACTTCACGATGCCATGCTACGTTTTTAATTATTGTTCCTTAAGAATATTGCGTCTGTCGCGGTGAAAATTTCATGGAACGCATAATCAGGATCGTACAGAGAAAAGCACCACATGCTAAATTTCACTGGGTTACCGTCAAATATTAAATTCACCATTGATTAACAATCACCTCATTTATAACGAATGCAACAAAAAGATTATGTAAAAATATTACATATTTATTATATAATGTATCTAATGTTTGTAAAAACAAAACCTAGTCCCGGTTGCCCTCCCTCTCGTCAGGCCTACGCAAAATATTTCTTTTTTTTTAAATTGTTGATTTATCAATGATGCAGTTGTTCCGTTTTAGTTAAAGCTGAGCATTATAACTTGAAGCTAGTCGAGGCTTTGAAAAGACATCGAAAGTTCCTAAAGCTGTACTAATATCGATTAAGTTAAAACCATTAGATAGATCAACTTTAAAAATTAAATTCGAATTCTGAAGTACTTCGATTCTTAGAAGGTGGACAAGGTCCCTCCCCTACCTCCTCTGCGTACGCCCATGATTCCAGGGTGTTTTCAGTAACCGCTACAACTAGAATCTTCCTCACCCCCTAAAAATTTGAAGTTTTCATTATTCATGTTGTGCTGTTTTAAGTTTACAGATTTTCTAGTTATAAAAAATCACATATAATGTTGGCGCATATGTTCATGATAATTGACTGTTATCAGCTAATTAAACACACTCCTTGATTAACAGAACTCTTGTAGGAAATGAGAAAGTATAAAAATACTCTAAGGAATTTCACCACAAACAATTTTCTACAAGGAAAACCCATTTTATGGTTTCGGATATTTAAGAAAATTTGTAGGGAGTGAGAAAAAACTGCGTGACAAACATAAAACCTATTTGAAGTATCGCAAAATGATTGCATTTTCATTTTCTATCCAGATATTACCGTTGGGGCGAATAACCTGGAGCCAATAATAATTTTCTAACTAATAAAAATATTCGTTAAATGTAACATAAAAATTCGAGAAGTTATCAACCTGCCACATGTGACGAGTTGGGTGTGAGAATTGACTTCATAAATAATTTTCAATTATAAACATGATCAACTATTTATCCTCAAATTAGTGGGTCTGTAAAGGGGCCATTTTGTTTTATCTCCCCAAAAAATTTGAACTTCCTATGACAAATAATCTAGGCACAGTAGCTGAGTGACAGAAAATAACCCATATTTTTGAAATTACCCATATCTATCATACTGAACTTCATACCACTCAATTTCAAGTTCCTAATCCTGCAAGAATCTGGGCCTCTCTTATCATCCTCCTCCACTCACTCCTCTTCCGGACAAGCATCCGCCATCTTGTGATTCTCAGCCTCTTTAGGATGTCCTCTACCTCATGCGTGGTCTTTCTCTACAACGTCTTCCACCTGGTCGGTCCTCGCGCAGGCGTTTACGGATTGCTTCTCTGGGCGTACGTGCCAAATGACCTAACCATTTGATCTGGTTCCCCCTCACGATTGAGACCAAATCAGGTTTCGCTTGTATTCGGCGCAGCTCCTCTTTGGTGCGAATTTTCCACTGTTCCTGTTCGCATACTGGGCAATAGATCCTACGGAGAACTCTTCTCTTCCATGCCAGCAATTTCCTTTCAGACGCCTTAGATAGCACCCAGGTTTCAGAACCATAGGTGACGACAGAAAGAAGAGACTTCTAGAAAGAAGATGATACCGAGGCCTTCTAACACAAGAATTACTGGGCACATGATCCGAGGATCCCATGAAATTTAGTCACCAAACAATCATGCGCACAATCTCGGTCTTACACCTTCAGACAGCCATAGGTAACAGAGAGCAAGGTGTTCATTATCTCTGGATATGAAGACTTAACACTTTTGAGGACGCCGCAGTATAAGTTTAAGTTATAAGTTAAGAAATTTCCATTTAGAAAATTTTAAATTATTTCAAATCTTAAGTATTCTAAATTATTATGGATAATTAATTTAATAAAGGATTTTTTATAAAAACAATCATAAAAAAAATAAAGCACAATTTAATAAAATATTATTAACGTAATTCAACATCGAATCAAAATTTTTACTGGACTTCAGATTTCAAAAAAACTTATAGCATGATAGCATAAGCGAAACCCTTTTACTTCCCTGGTAAGAAGACCAGGAATTGCATTCGGTAAAATTAAATATATTAATTTTCGTCTGCATATTGATACAGTTTAGATGATGAATTTTTCTTGAACAATAACATATTTTTTTATGAGAAAAATTTAATTGAGTGAAAAGTAATCATTGGCAATATAAAACAAAAAAATAATAATATAAATAACTTAATATAAAAGAGCAAAAACTGAAAAAAATACATAAAATAATTGTTAGGATATGAATAAAAGATTCCACACATGCAGCCTAGATTATTTAAAATAACGGAAAACAACTAACTTGTAGATCTTTCGCCAATTCGGGCATCATGTTGATATAAGAAATAGATTTATAAAGATAAAATGCAGTATATCTCCACACCTACGGTCTAAAAAGGCATATTTAATTGAGACAGTAACTCCCTGCAATAAATCTACACACTTACTGAAGGAAAAGGCAGGTTAAATAACAAGAGCTGGGAAAAACTATGAAAAAAAATCAAAGAAGGGTATTAATTATTGATTGAAATAATGTTTCCTGTCCATTTAAATTGAGCGTAGTCTGGATATTGATTATTCAAGTGCTTAATTTCTTTATAATTGTAAAATATAACCCATACTATGGACTTGAATATTGTAAATTGTATTATTATTTTAAATAAAATATTTCAATTTGAATTTTTCATGAGAATCCTATTTCCATTTTTGAAATTTGGTAGTTAGTAATATTAATCATAATTTAAGATTATTGTGGTTGGATTAATTAAAGTTGGGTGGATTGATATATTTGTTAGCTCTTATATTTAAATCTGCAACATGAAACAATATCAAACAGTAGCTCAGTATTAAATTTTCTCTGAATTTATTTATGATACAAATAAATAAATAGAACAATAAAAACCGATAATTGTCCTCCAAAATATTAAGCGTGTACTAATGCTTCAGGAAGTCTGAAATAATGATTAGCATAACAGGCATAAAGCAGCTACCGTTTACAATTTTTTTTTGTCTTTTTTAGAAAACATTTTTCTTCTGTCGAAGGTTTTGCTCTAATATAACTGATATGCATATTCAAACTTGTATATTTCAAAACGAAACACGGCCTTAAGTCATTAACTAACCTGAATAACGTATTGACTGGAACAGCTATTGATTTCGAACAGTTACACAACCATTTATGGATAATACAACGTCTGGACAAGAGGGAAAAAATATCTTTGTGATTCAACACTCCTGATGATTTAATGTCTTGTTTCGCTATGTTCTTGTCAACTAGAGATCAACAATAAATCAGCAAAGCAGTATGCTATAGGATTTTTATTGTTGGGTGTAATTATTCATATCCATATTATATATTTGTACTACAGCTTGCATATATTTTTTATCACCTACATAATCAAAACCTTGTAATGTCTAAATCAGATTTTTAGAACAAAGTAAAAACATAGTGCGTTGAGGATTCGTTATAATTTTCGGTTTTTATCTGAGCCAGATGGTACTGAATGGTTTGGATCCCTAAAAGACTTATTCATGGATAATCTGGAACTGCCTTGATGCCACAAATAAAGAAAAAAAATGAAAAAGGGCAATTCAACATGTTTGTCGGGATCATGAGATATGAGATTGTAGTTGGAACGCAAGGGTGGGATCAGAAATCATGCTAATCGATCCAGAGACATTTTGTGGTACACTTACTGGAAGCGGAAATTGAAGAAACACCAACAATGATAATCCTTGTCTGTTCCGTAACATTCGATCCCGTGACACATGGAACGACAATCGACACTTTGCTATCACTTAGCATCGAGGATCATGGCGTACCCCTGGAATTCCTTTCCTTCTAATATCCACCATGCTTCTTCACTATGCTCATTCAAATCCCTCCTTTTCCAACACCTTCTTTCTTTCCAAATAGATGCTCTCTAATTACAAAATTTCAATTTAAGATTAAAATTTAGAAGTACCTATAGATAATATTTTTTAATGCACAAGCTTCAACTTTGCTAATCAACTTATTATTTTTATATTTTTCATTTTAACTCTTTTTCTTTTCTTTTTCCGTGTTTTTTTTTAATTTATTTTGTTTGTATATGTATTTATATTTATTTTTTTTATTTTTCCTGTACTGTTGATCTATATATGTGTGCGTTCAAATTTTGATATTTGATTAGTTCCATAAATTGTATGATAAAGATGAAAATGCTATGAATTATGTAAATGAATGATTAAGTGATAAAAGGGAAAGGGAAGGAAAAAAAAGTAAGAAATGTAAAATGTGTTTATATACATATTTTATTTTTTTTTTCCGGTTGGCTCTACAGACCTTGTAGATCTTTGGCCGCCTAAACCAGCCTTCTCCACCTCTGCCTATCTTGGTCCGCTGCTTTCCAGTTTGCCGCATGCAGCTCTTTCGCATCTTCCTTGATCCTATCTATCCATCTGGTTTTTGGCCTTCCACATGGTCTCTTACCAACTATTGTGGCATTCATCGTTGTGAAAAGGCGTCCTGATGGATTGCTTCGAGCTGCATGCCCCGCCCATCTTAACCTCCTTGCCTTCATATCATGAGATATTGACTGACCAGTTTCTGTAAGTAGTTCTTTATTGGTCTTTCTTCTCCAGGATTATAGATTCTGATACCATATCGCTCCGGTTATCGTGCAGAGAACTTTCCTTTCAAATCTCTTGATTCTGCTTTCTTGGGTGCCGGTTAGAGCCCAGGTCTCGGAGCCGTACATTAGAACTGGTTTTATCACAGCATTGTACACCCTTAATTTGAGATTTTTGGAGATTTTTCGGGATTTCAGTACTCTGGAAAGAGAGAAGAAAGCTCTATTTGCGCTTGTTATACGCTGGTCTATCTCTGTATGCTGGTCATTGACTGAGGTTATTGTGGAGCCGAGGTATTTAAAACTGTCTACTTTCGGGAATGTTCTGCCATCCACGGGTGGATTTTTCGGCTAACTATCATGTATTTTGTTTTATCTTCATTTATTTACCAGCCGATTTTCTCTGCTTCTCGTAACAGAGTCTTAGCAAGTCTCTCAATGTCCTCTTCATTGATTCCAAGGACAGCTATGTCGTCCGCATACGCTGGGATTTTGTTTTTCATTCCGACGTGCCAGTATATATATATTATATCCAATATACTATATATAATATATATATAATATATATATATATATTATATCCAGTATATATATATTATATCCAACTAAGGATTGATCATTACAATGTGTATTGTAGCAACCCAATGCATTTGGGCAGCACTGATTTTCAATAAATCATTTCTCTCTTCTCTCTCTTTTTTTTCACATTAATTAAATTTTTCTAGACAATTCATTTTGTTTGCTTATTTATATTTATTGAAAATATTGTAAATATTAATTGATTTTTATTTTGCAGTCTTATGGCCAGGTAGTGTTTCTGTTTTATTTGTTCAATTCTGTTAATCTTAAGAGACTTAGTCCCAGAATAAAATTTTTCTTCCATTCTATACTACCTCTATTCTACCACTCTACTCTACCTCTTTAAGTGACACATTTGCAAAAAAGGGAGAATTTTCAAACAATCAAATAATCAGTAGAAAAACTAAGGGGCTATGAAAAATATTGTATATGCAATATTCATATATTGCATATGAAAAAAAGAAAAATATTGCTACGGCTTCACTTACTTTAAATAGAAAAAAAAATGACCATCTGAAATGAGAATCATTTAAGATAAAAGTTCAGTAGATTCATTAAACAATATTAAAAAAAATCAGCAGTATTGATTTGACTACGTTCCTCATTCCTACAAAACATAAACAAAACGTGTAGAGAAAATTATAAATAACACCTTATTTAGTAATTAAATAGGGGAGCCGGTTGATTATGGCAGTAATCTTCCTAACATCCACACAAAATTATCGTGATAAATAATTTTTACCATAATACATTTTAACAATTTAAAGGAGTTGAAACACCGATTCTTCGCTTCAGGAATCACGAATAGCTGATACCTCCCACACAGTGTAAAATGAAGAAGGGAAAGGAAGAACAGGGTACCAGTACACTAAATGGCCGTAAAAGACCTGTCCGCTCAAAGGGATATGGGATTCTGGAAGACCACCCAGAACGCCCTGGCCCCAAATCCAGAGCGTTATGGAAGCAATGCAGCCTCGATAAACCAGGCTACACTTTTCTTATTGCGGCTTATCCAGAATGGAAATCCAGCGAATATTTTTAATCCGGAATCCAAAGTATTCCAGATCAGAATTACGATGACTACAGAAGATTACGGTATTAGCCGGGTGGTGGAATTGCACAACTTATACCATGCACGACACCAGCAAGCATCATTCGGCATTCCGTCCTCACTTTAAAATATTAAATTTATCAGATCAAACGATCTGTTTCAATTGATGCGCAGGACATATACCTAATAAATATGTAAAGATATTCCGAAAATTAAAATACAGATTGCTGCATTTAAATTTTTATCAGATAACTGAATTGCCCTAACATTTTATTACAGATTCGAATTGAGCCAATAAGTTAGCACCCGCATATGTCAAGGCAAAACTGAACATTTTTTGAGTCTGTTAGTTTTCCATGAAATTAATGTTTCCTACGTGAAAGCCGTACGCTGAGGCCAGTGAGATACTTCATTTACACATGCGAGTCTCAATAGGCTTGTATAATTTTTGTAGCAAAAATGTTGCATGTAAATACTTTATTATCAAGTGTTATCGATGATCTTCTCGAGGAAAGCAATTCTATTTCCGATAGATCGGCGGGAATAATGTTAGAAAGCTCAAGATGTGAAGTCAAATTATTACTTCAGGAGACATATATAACAGCCTAGAAAATTGCTGTTACAGTTATAATTTAAAACTACACAGACAAAAATATGCAGCATCACATAAGCGTTGCAAACATTCAACGGTTTCCTCAAGTGCATTGAAACTAATTAATTTGATAAGATAGAGCAAGGTGGACAATACGAAGCCGACTGTTCCGTTATGCAAGTTAGAAGGTGACCAAACACCTGACCGGATTTTGGCTTTGTCCTGATTACTGCAGGTGCTCGCTCCGTGGGAATAAGGCACATGTACATTACAGCTGCGTTAAGTTAAAAAACAACTAGAACATATAGTAATATTAATTTTTTTTTTCGTAATTATTGTTCAGCAAATAACAAATTGAAAGAAGTCTCAGAGTTTTTGAAAAACAACCCTAATTCTAACATCTGTGCTGATAATTAGAGAATGAGTAACAATGAGCTCTTAATTTTTCTACTTTGTGCAATTCTGAAACTCCTGAGAATCCAACGTTTTCCTATATCTTATTCCCACCCGCCTTACTTACTCACAAATTCTGAACGAGAATGACTAAATGGCAATGAAGGATGAAGGGATAAAAGGAATCGAGGACAGACTGGGTGTGTTGAAAGGGCCATGTTAGGTTTATAGTGGAAGAAGTTTTGAACGGCATTCACTTAGCGAACGGACTATAAGCAATCTTCACCGTACTTTTTAATTTGGAATGGATATTTTTAACATCTCCAATTATGAGGTAATAAAATTGATACAAAATTATTATTTTATTTTAATTTTTGTTATGCCAAGTCAACGTCAACGGAGGCATCGTTAAAGAGATTCGCTGGATTGCTGCTTATTCTGCCTAAGCTCATAATTTTTTTTTATTTATAGCAAAGTGATTTTCAGATGACGAATGTCGTTCTGTGTTATAGTTTATTTATTTTCTTTGTTAAAGAATTAAAATTAAAATTTAAAAAATATTATGTAAAACAATTACAAACAAAGATATCTATCATAAGGGGTGGGCAAGGCATTTTATGACTGAAATAACTAAATATTCTATTAAGCCAACAGATTTAATATCTATAATAGATTAACGTATTTTATTACCGTTATTCGAAGGTTTCATAATAATAATATAAACTATAAACACGAACCCTTTTAATAAGTACTATTACCTGTCGGGGTTCTAATTACCCGCGAATGACATTTCTAGAAAGCAGAAGCTTGGATTTTCTAATAATTAAATTTATGAGGTGAAATGAAGAAGTATTCATATTAAAATTTTAATAAATGCATTAAAATAATATTGAAACAAATAAAAAATAAAGGATAAAGATGCTTTGATTGAGGAGGTTGTGGATAAAGGGACCGGCAACACTAGGAGCGTACACTGTACACCTGTTTCAGTGAGAGGGACAAGAAAGGCGACATTAACAGCAAGGAAGCCTATTTATTGCCTTGCGTGATCAGCACCGACTCAACATCTTGTCAACTGCAGCAAGTTATGGATAGTTAATTCAATTAATAGGATCAATAACTTTTTTATATTTATTGTTCCCACGCATGTCTCTGTGAACGCTGACTTATTGCATTCAGATTGGATTCGACTAGAAAGAAGTTTGGATAAGTAATTTTGTAAGTTACAATCTATGTGTTACAACAGGCTAATATTTCGAAACTATTCTATGCACTTTTTTATGTCTATCCACCAGAAGATTTTGATATAGAATATCATATTGAAAGCTGTCTATTCCAAAGACATTTTCTATATACTTTATGATTATATAATCTAATTCATATAACAGGATTACCATCTTCTAAATTTCAACCGCTTTCACTTATTTTATTACCTCCTGAAGTTTCGGAGTTTCAATCGAGAACTTCGTTATTGTACACATGTTTTCCGGTCATTAAATTTTACATAAACTTCATCAGTCGCTGTTTAATTAATACGCACACACACACACACACACACACACATATATATATATATATATATATATATATATATATATATATATATATATATTTATATATATTTATTTATTAATTTACCTGAAGCGTATTTGCAAAATGAAATCGTATAAACATTAGTTTTTTTTTGGTCCCCTGAAAAGTAACTATATTCATTGCTTAAATGTGGTGGCGACGATACGTCCAATTACAAAGTTTTGAGAATGGGACGGATGTAAACCAAAACGTGAAGAGCTGAAATCTTGTTTAAAAGCGGTTGGAAGCCTTTTTATTTTGTGACAAGCCGGAAAAAGGGTATTTAAATTGCATTATAAGGAGCATTTACTTACTTATTGAAAAATCTCTCGTTTGAAAAATCTTAATATATGATCTAAAAATGTTTAATATAATTTTTAAATTCGAAAACTTTCATTAATTGGCATATTTATTAGCATTAAAAAATAATATTAAAAAAAAATCATACACACAAGAATGGAAAAAAAATCATTAACATTTCCATCATGGAACATGGTTCCAACAATTGGAGCACCAAAGTAATTGAATCTAAATGTTAACATCGCCACTATCATCCTCCGACGTGAATATTTAAATTTCAAGGATTAGAGGGTGATTAATATTTTTTTATAAGAAAGGTACTCTTTTTGTAGTTAGCATACATTTTTTTAGATTTCTGAGATCATAGTTGCAGTTTATATGTTTTATTTCAAATTAAAATTTAAAAAATAAATCCAAATTTGTATAGGTACAATACTGAGAAAACCACGGGCTATATGCCCCTCTCAAAAAATTATCGTCTTGGTGAGAAATGTTATATAAAACTATTCCTTGTTTTATAAAATATTCCCTTTAGGCAAGATCCTATTTTAAAAAAACTCGATATGAAGACCAGTAAATCCATGATATAAATTTTTGATTATCCATCTGAGCAGTTTGTACAGGTTACCAACTTAATCTAGTCAGAATGGACTTAGAAGACGAGATTCATTACGTGGGCTCGCCACGAAATAAGAGTTAACCACCACAGGCCGGATGCGAACCGGCCCCGCTTCTGGCTGCCCCTACGCATCAAAATGCTTGAATCCCGTGGCCTCCTCTCCTGGTTGACTAAACCTTCTTCCACTTAATCTGCAACTTTCCTAACACATCATCATTCAGTGACATGATTGTACTTATAACAATCAGGTCGTTATTCCTGTATGACTTGTATGGTTTTAGTTATCATTAATCGGCCTGTAATGTTTCCATCATCGGCTGACGTAAGTTTTTCGTAAAATCTTGATAATGCAAGACAATAAATCCTAACGTTGAAAGGTTATGTGGCTAGTGCAAATTGAGTCCGCGGCTAGAGGTGACAGGGGGCCTGCTATCTGGCTAGTTAAACAACCGGGCTTGTATTGTTATTCGTATTGTTTTATTGGAGGTCGGGAGGAAGGAATGCAGGCACAGGGTATCGGTGCTTGTCTTTATGTGAGCCACTTTGCGCTCGGCTCCTATCTCCTTTAGGATTTATCATCCCCGCCTTCCTATCACTACTACTCCAGATACTGCTCTAGTATTGATTTCACCCTTTTCCGTTCCAGATATGGATAGTTTTTATGATAATTGCTATTTTTATATTGTAGAGAAGAGCCACAAATTCCTTCGCTACTAACTTGCTAACACAATTTCAGTATATAAAATAAACAATTTCAGCGAAAATATTAGGCGCCCAAAATTTTGATTATGAAATATTAAAGGGTAACAAAGAATAACATCTAATTTTCTAGTGTATATTTATTTAAACATTATAAAACTCAATTAAATATTTTTTCACTTGGCCAAATTTTAAACAATCTTTTTTGACTATTTTTTCCTATTATTCTTTTGAGAGGTTGTCTTTGTAGGGTTATGCTCCCTGACAGTAGCTTTTAACTCAGCTTAAAAATGCTCAATTGGATTGAGGTGTGGGGCCTTAGGAGGGCTAAAGAATTTAATATTGTTTTGTTTTTTAAAACTATTCTCTACTTTTGAGTGAAACATAGTTTGGAGCACTATCCTTTTGAGTAATAATGTAGTCTCTGTGATCAGATAGAAATATTATTTTAAATGATATCTTCAAAGTTCGATTTATTATGGATATGCAGGTTTGGATATGCTATTCATTCTCTTATTGCATAAAAACTCTCACACAACCCAAATGATAGCTAATACTTCTTTCACTAAGTGTTACAGGGGGAGGACACAATCTGGAAGATAGGTTTCGTCTCACTCGTTGTTTAAAAAACGGCACCAGGAATTCAAAAATCTGTGTAACATTCGACATTAAAATTTTTTAAAATCTATTTTAAATTGTTGTTTTAGGAAATTATTTTCATTTTTATTCCAATTTATAATAATATAATTACCGTAGTTTTGTTTGGACAAAAACTACCTTTGTCTAATCTTCAACACTCCAGTTTTGGTGAAGTTTTGCCCAGGTATATCTCTTCTTGCGATTGGCTTCATTAAGCCACGGTACTTCCTTAACAAGTATTCGAACCGGTTCCGAAGTACTTCTGATTTGGAAAGTTGTTATGGTCCCGCAACATGTTCGGATGAACACGGTTGAAGCCGTGGTTCAACGTGTGATGTATGTTCGATGTGACGACCTTGCAAGTAAATGAACGTACGATTTTTTTTTCTGCTCGTAAAGTTACCATAACAAGGCCAGACAGGAAAATTCAGGCCGAAAAGACGAAGTGCAGTCGCGCGATCAGGTGAAGCAGAAGTAGATCGGCAATCAGTCATCATCGGCAATAAGTCAGATCTGGCCTAAGTAAAGAGCCTAGAGTTCCCACGATAGTGGAGCTAATAACACCTGCTACACATTGACAGGCCGCGGGGAGATTTATCGCAACTCCTTCGTGATCGACCTGGAATATCTCACCCTCCGGCCCAACAGACCGTTCTTCCTTCATTACCACGCCTCCAAGGCACTCTGCTCGCCCATCGCCCGTGTGCGACTATTCAGCCAATAGGAAATGCAAAATAATTAATTTAATGAAGGGGGCAAATGAGATCCTTTTAATATCTATTTTTTTATAGAATACATTTTATCATGCATGAGTACAGAGACAGATATATAGACATTGCACAGAGGGCCAGTTCTTCCGAAATGTAAATTTAGATATATGAATTAAAAACGACACTAAATCTTCTGGTTCTGGTGTCAACAGAGTAAAAGTTACATTACCCATATTACCCATTAAATAGAATAACTTCATATTTAAAAAAAAAAAAAAAAAACTGCTTGGCACAGTATTTGCAAGGGAACGTTTTGAATAATTAAAGTAAAAAAAAGACACCATTGAAAAGATAAAAAATTTTTAAACAAAATTTTTTGGGGATGTTTTAAATAATTTTTAATTTAGTACCAAAAATTTCTTTAACTCTTTTTTCTTTTTTTATTACAAAGATTTAATCTGGATTCACACCTTTAGAAAGTTTATACCGACAATCAGGGAATAATTCAGCTAGTCCAATAGAAAGTAACTGCATCTGAAAAGGATTGGTATGACATAATAGAGGAAAAGCGAGTATCCTCTATAGTATCTATTATCTCATTCAGGGCTTGAATGATATTCAAGATTCAATTAAATAAGATCTCTCATACAACTTCATTTTCTCAGGAGCTACGTAGTAGCACAGTTTACAGAAAATATGTAGTAACGTTATCAGTCCTAGTGAAACTGATTGGAAAAGTATTAGTCTATATACTCGTATGTACGAAAACATTTGGTTTTTGAAAAAGGCTTAAGCACCAAAAATTCGAAATGTAGATTTAAATTTATTATGGGAAGTAAACACCACCTCTATTGATTCCCACTCACTATCACTATATACCGGAAAAAAATGGAATTGGTTTAAAAATCGACTATCGCTGACCTAAGCACAAAAGGTCTCAGTCGTCACTCTGGCCTTTACCAGAGCCAGAAGCCTTACAAATATATAGCAATTATAAAAGTTTTGCCACCATACTAAACTTCTATCGTTTACAATAAAGAATAAAATTTTAAAAAATGTATATTGTTATTTGGGGAAAAAAGTTTCATATGTTGTCTGTAAAGTTTGCTAAATGGCTCTTTGTCCTTTTATTAAGATGTCGATATTAATCTCCATATTGGTTCTTTTTACTGTTCAATGCATACTTCCATATGGTTTTCAACATATAAGTGGAAGTATTAAATTTCTGTCTCAGTTTCAGTTGTGAGTTTTTTCAACTAGATTGCTATAAGATTCGCTAAATTAGGGCCTTCCGTTTCTTCTAGAAATTTTACGGCCCACAACAGTACTCCATCACTCAGTGATGTTAACATTGCAGTCTCTAGACTTGGCCATAATTAAATGATTTAAGACATTTAATGCAAGGAAATAGTGATGCAACTCTTTGACAACATCGATGATGGGAATCACCTTCCTCAAAATGAAGAAACTACCGTGGCTTTCCGACATTTCGCCTATTTTGAAAAGGTTTGTCTAGGATAGGGTAGCTAGGATCCTAACTGACGAGGAAATTTTGACTCCGTTTTGCAAAGGAGATGAAGAAGAGATTCATGTGCCGACAATTAGTTCTAAAATGGCGAAATAATACTTCTACAACATGTGCCATTTGTTAGCAAAATCGGATGTTAGTGTAAACGAACTTTCTGCACGAAACATGCTTATCGAAGCCATCGACCAACCCCTCTTCAAGGATTGCACCAACAGGAAATAACCGAATTTTTTTCAAATGTGATATATTTGGTTTTTTTTGGTATAACTATTTCGTTTGAATGCACCTTCATAGTAAAACAACTTTCTTATTTCGTGTGTTTTACTAACGATTATTAAAAATCTCGATAATGCATATTTAGCTCTCGTACCCAAAACTCCAGAATCATCATCCCAACACAGCTGATGTCTAGATTTTTAAGACCTGACTATAGATTGAACTGCGCATGCCCACAACAAATACTCAAATTAATATTTACTCAATAAACCGGATTCCGTGATTTGTGTTATAGAATATTTTTTCTATAATTCATTTTGTGTTATCTTTTTTTAATTCTGTTAGTATTTGTGAATATACTTTCATTAGGGATATGTTTATCTCTTATCGAACGAGCACAGCTAGAGGTCTTGCAAAATCTAGACGTTCGCCATGTTGGGGTCACGATTCTGGAGTTCTACCAATATATATTAGAATAAAAAATATTTAATTACCAAACAATGAATAGTAGATACGATTTATATATAAATAATGTTAATTAATCCTATGTGAAGACAAATAGATAATAATAAATTTTAAGAAGTTTGAAAGTTTTATTTATTTGATAGATGGCTAAAATTCTTCCAGACAAAAATTTTTGTTTTGTCTACGTATAATTCTTTTCTGTCTTTTTTTAATAATAATATTTGTTTATAATGATTTATGATAAAAATATTGTTTTATAAACATTAATTATATTGTTTCATAATCTTCGTCACAGTTTAGTATTATACTCATTTGATGTACTTTTCTTTTCTTTATCAATATATCGTTATTTTTTTGGCGATTATCGGTGTATATCGATATATGGTTTTGCGATATTGCAGTATTTCGAACATCGATATTTTACTTTCGATGTTTCAACCCTAGTCATAATGCAATCCATTGCTTAATGGTAATTTGAATCATCTTTAAATCCAAACCCATATGATTGATTTTTTTTTATGTATGCAAAAAAAAAAAAATTAGTATGTAAATGACATCGTCAAATAGACTTCTCACCATAATATTTCTAAACAGCAACGTTATACTTATTTATGTTGACTTATGTTTTATGGAGAGTCAGCGGGAAAATTTTTGGCCTTCTTACTCTGGCTGAAAAGGCTAGTAATCTTTAGGCTAAACTGTTCTCCCTATCTTAGTTGGATTACATAAGGACATGGTACCCCAATCAATAAAATTCGTAGGTACATAATATTTTCTTCAATAATCTTAATTTTTCGTAAAACCGCCCAAGAACATTGTTCCAAATTACGGAGAATTCGTTAGATGGATTAAAAAAAGTGATTATTAGAGATGTGAAGATCATAAGAGCATTGAAATGTTTCTAGATATAAAAATATATTGCAGTAAATATTGAATCGTCCAAAGTGGTCACTGTACCAGAAAGTGTTTTCAAAAGGTAAATATTCTCACATACGGAAGTCAGATCCCATAAATCAAAACAATCTTTCACTTCTCTCAGGCGAGGTAATCGGATGAGGTAAAAAGATACAACACTTAAATATGTAATAATGCATTCAAGAGGGTCCCAACTTTCTAAAGATAGTCCCTCCGGATCTGGAGAAAAGACGAAGACAGATAGGGCATGGCCTTTGATAGCGTCAGTAGCCCTTCAGTTATTATGACAAGGGCAATTTATTTACTGGGCAGTTGGGAGGCCCTTACAATTATGATAACCTCGACCTGTAGCGGTACACTGATAGTCTGTCCTCGTTGTTTGTGTCACCGCCGGCATCCCCTGGCATCCATCAAGTGAAAAAAGAAGACCCGAGAACAAATGGTCATTAAATGTTCATGACTTTAGGAGATTGAAATCAAATAAAGGAAGTCTCTTGACGTTGGTTAAAATAAGTCCCACTCCGTTTTAATTTAAAGCTGATTAGATCTGTGGGATCTTGTAACGTAGAGCTACCTATGGCCACTTTAAACATAATACAACAACAAAGAAAATTGATTTCTATTTATATATATTGATATATATATATAAATATATATATATATATATATATATATATATATATATATATTTTTATATATATATATATATATATATATATATATATATATATATAAATTTGATTATTTCCACGAATATTCTCATTAGCTAAATCCTATATATCTGAGATTTTGCCTGAATTAGATGTACTTACATTAGACATGAATTAAAAATTCCAAACTTACTCGCAGGACTTCCTGATCCATACCGATAAACCTCCCAAGGCGCCTGAAAGAAAATGGTCGTGTGACGTTCTAACATAGAATAGAAATTGTAATTCCAAAAATTATGTTGTCCACAAACAATCCATTGTCATTGTTTTACATTTAATAAAAATATTTGTTTTAAACCATAAACTATTTTTAAATAATTATTCCTAAAACATTATTTTATGTTTTCTTTTTAAACATAAAAAGATCATGAGATGACAGTGATAAAGGCAATGAGGAAGAACTCGTTATGTTTCAATGTAATTGTTTAGCACACAATAACATTATATCTGGTTCTGAATCGGGTGAAGTAATATTGACAAAGATATATAACGGCAATAAGGCCTTTTATAAGAAGATATTTTCAAACACCACATGCCTCTGGTGAAGTGAATAAAGATAACAGAAATTTTTTTTAGGGTGTTCTACCTGCAGGTCATATCTGGTTCTGTTTAAAAGTCATTCTCTCTAATAACAAAAGTGCAAGCGGTTTTGAATCGGACCACCTACCAATGTTCGCTTCGATGAGGGGTGATTTCAGATCGGAACCAGAGGCGGCGTCGATGATAAAGAGGGTCAGAAGAAAAGCATAGAGGACGGTTGAGAAGGGAGGGCTTGCCGAAAGGTGAGACAATAGGAAGGAAGTAAAAAGTATATCAGCCATTCAAAGTCCAGTTCCCCTTCTGCGCTTTGCGGGAGTTCAAGCACAATCGCTCTTCTATAACGGTCACAGGTGGTAAAGTCTTTCTTCTACAAGGCGAACAAGAAGGCGCTGCAGGGTAGATCACAATACATATCAAGCAGATACTAAAGTCACATAGACTTGTTTGACATGGGTAGTGGCTGGTGTATGAGAAAACATTAAAAACTAGATTTCCTTAAGGAAAATTAAATCCAACCAAAAGAAATTAGGTGTTTATCTATAATGATTAACAAGGACTAACAAACTCGGAGGTTCAATAGCGATCTTGAAACAATCTTGGCTTGCTTGCCGTCCTTCACTGGACCCCATATAAACCCAATCATCAAAATTAGACCAAACACAATCCTACCATCTACGTTTCGGACGACCCCTCAGACGTTTACCCGCCAGCTTAGCGCTGTTCATCGTTGTAGTGATTCGTTAAATTAATTTTTGCAGATAAAATAATAAATGCTATCATAAAAAATTGATTAAAAAATATTTGCGAACCCTCTTTAATTTCAAACTTTAGCTCCAGTGACACATGAAGGGTCGAAACATAGTTGATGGTAGTCAACGTGTAGTTGGCACACTCTTGATGACGGGGGTTACCGTTTGAGGATTATAATATAGCTATGAAAAATACAATAATTCAGATCATCATAACTGTACTTCACAACTGCTAACTTCCTTTTCTGACTAGAGGCACTTTCTAAACTTCCAATTTATTTTATTTATTTTACAATATAGGTTAATATGATCAGACCTTACGGTATCCACCTATGGATTTCAACGAAACTATTTCTATTAGTTATTCTTGTATCCAAACTGAAACCCCAAAACCTTCGTAAAACTCTTAACGGCTCCAATAAATACAATTACAAAAACTTTTTTTCAAATAATTAGCTGATCCCTAATACCTTAGGTATTTTACGTACCAACAATCCCTTATAATGATTATTCATTTCTAGCAAATCCTTCGAATGATCCATACTAAAACTCAAGAAGGCACCTTGTTCTTTATCTTTCCAAATTTAGAAGTGGATTACTGAAAGGAAAGGGATCTTAAGGAAAGACAATGACTGTCCCAGATGTTAACTGATGGCAGATCCGGGAAGTAGGTACACTCTAGAACAATGGGACACTGCCGTGTACGTAAGCTCACCGGTTCAGCTTTTTTCGACGTTTACCAGGTCCAGAGGAAACTTTACCTTGTACCAGCAACGGTTAACATTTATTCTGAAGCTCTACCTTGGTAATATTCTTTGAAAGCTTGAATTGTAAGGGAAAGCTGCACACTCTAAAATTCCTTATTAGAACCAAATAGAAATACTATCATGAGTTATATATAACCAATCGACATCGGCATGAAAATTATAATATGTTCACATTGTTCCCAGGTTCATAATTTGGAATCGTTGAGCCATATTAGAGCTATTAACTGCTCCTTGAACCAACTTGATTATTCTTTCCTAGACTTCAGTAGTTGCTGGAACGGACGTCGGTCAGACGAAAATCAAACGTATTTCTAAACGTTTCGTAGCCAAAATCAAGAAAAGTAAACTAAATATGAGCCAAACCGCTCTTTTTTTTAAGTATCAGATTGGAACAATTCATTCACAGCAAACAGCACTATTTTATGATTCTTTGATTTACTAAATAGAGTTTATCGGTCTTAGTACCGGTAGAGGGAAAGAGGTCGAAAATATGACTCATTTAAAACAGATCTAACCTCATCACTCACTGAAAATATGATGAACGGGGCTTCGATATCGTGATTCAATGAAACTCGTAAGAGCAACTTTTTTTCTCGATTCAGATTAAAATTAACAACCAGGGAACCAAATTATGGTGATCTGTGGTCTTGACATAAACAATTTCATCCTTCTATCTAAAAAGGGAAAAAATAAATATATTTTTATTTTTATTCAAGTTACATATTTTATTTATACACGAAGAGTACTCAGTGTTATGAAAATTATAGAAGAGGTACAAATGAGTCAAATGTTTGATCAACATTGGTGCAGAGCATTGGAAAAAAATAACTTTTTTAAAAAATATAACATTGGTAACATTACAAAATGGGGATTTATAATTTATGCTGTTTAACCCTTCTATGCCTTCCATACAATTTAATGTGTCTAAGTTGGACGATAGATAATTTCTCAATTTCAGTTAAAGAGGACTGCGTGCATAAAGTATAATGAATTATTTTTTTATTCAGAAGAAGGAGAACTGATGGTAATAAAAAGACCAAAGCCGAAGGTTCTTTATAACATTATGGATAATTGATAAAATTATCCCTGAAACTTTTAACTTTTAACTAAAACTCCTCTTTAAAAATATGAACTTCTATAGGAGATTCAACTTGCAGGTCCCAATAAGGTAACTGCTAATAAAGTAGTTACATTTTTACAATGGGACATATCGGTCCTTACCTTTGATAAGCATATTAAAATTTTGCCGATACAGGGAGATCAGCGTCTATAGAATGGCTATTACTTGAACCTTCAATAATATATCGGTCATTCGTCGAAAATTGGGGTATTTTCTAATAATTTTCTTATTACTTCAGATAGAACTCTACTTGTTTTTAAATGTTTTTATTGATTTTGATTACATCTCAGATACTTACAGGAAGTATTGTAATCGCGAAAATTTTCGGTTATCAGATTTCAACGGAAATATCCGTTTTGATAATCTCTGAATCCATTTTGACTAGTTTTGTCTTTACGTCTGTACGTTCGTGAGTTCGTATCATAACTCAAAAACGGTTTGCCGTAGAAAGTATAAATTTTGTATTTGGGATTATTGCATTAGCTAGTTGTGAATCTCCCTTTTTGGTCACTGCATAATTACCGGAAGTGCTACTTTACTTGAAGGTCATTGTTGATTTTTATAAAAAAATATACAAAAATACAGTGCAAAACTTCTCATATATGGTACATAAGACTTAAATATTAATATAAATAACATAATTAATTTTAGTTAAAATTGGCAAACCGGAAATGGTACTTTGCTTGAAGGTCACATTAGACTTTCATCAAAAATTATATTAAAATATAATGTAAAACATCTCAAATTTAATAAACCAGACTTTTATATCAATATAAATAATACAATAGATTTTGGTTGAGATTAAAGAGCCGAAAGGGATATTTTACTTGAATGTGAATGAAACTTACATCAAAAGGTATATTGACATTTAATACAGACATCATATGGTTCAGTGATAAAGGTTATAAACGCGATTTTTTTCACTCTAATTAAACAATTTTATTACTTGTTTTAAGTGTTAAAATTGAGTGTAAAATATTTTTTTTCCCTACCCATTTGTGACCTGAAAAAGTCTGCAGCAGGAGAATAAGATATAAGTTAAGCGGGTTCTTGCTTTTAAAATGTTGAAACCGTCGATTTCCAATGCTTTGTCTAGTGACATAGGCAGTTCTAATGTTGTCAAGGAACAAGAAGAAATATCTTGGAAACTTGTTGCCAACTGAAAGTAAAATACATATAATAACGTAACAAGACGTCCAGAAACAAGAGATTATGTTTGTATGTGTGTGGGTATATGTAAATAGATGGAAGTTGCGACGCCTAGTGTCTTTTTTGAAATACTGCTATCTTCGAAAAATAGCAACCAATTTCACGGTGACTTTTTGAGCCATCGATTTATAGTTTAACAGGCGTATACGGAAGTCATGGGATGTCCTCATCAGATATTCGTTTCTAGAGCGAATGATAAATCAAAATATTCCATTTTCAAAAGTGAAGGAGTGAGAGAGTGTGTGAGGGAGTGAGAGGGTGTGTGAGGGAGTGATCATAGTAGAGAGGGGGAGTGAGTATGAGCGAATGTTATAAGGAAATAATTACAATAAATTAAAAAAAATATGTAGTTTTATTGAAATAACTTTAGTTTCAATAATTTTTATTTTAATTATTAAATTATTGTTAAATTATTACTAAATTATTATTAGTATTATGTTTAAATTATTGCAAAGCGCCTGAGATATATTAATTTTACCCCTTTAATAATGCAACTGAATCAGTGACATATTGAATGAAATATATGCCTATTTTTTTAATAAATTAAAATTGAGGGAGGAGGTTTTTGTGCTTATTAATTGTTTACTGATTATGCTTTAACTTTACTTATTTACACCACACCAAACTCCAAAAAGTCTGAAGAAGTACAATAGAAATTCATCTGATAGGTAACTTCCTTTCTCTATTCTAAGCAGTGAGGATCACCAAACACAGAGCACATTTTATATCTTCTCGCAGTCAAAGCATGTTAGTGGAGTTTCTCTCAAATTTGGTTACAATTTGGTTTGGAGCTGTTTTCCTCAGCTGTAGAAGGCGGTGAATTTACTTACCACCCATTTTTGAAAAAGTGAAGGAGTGAGGTAAATGGCCAAGGGACATGCAATTAATTTAACTAATTGTCAACCTTCTGTCAATTATTCTGTGACGATTTGGTTTTTCTTTTTGAAAATTTCTGATATTGTTTGCATAGCTACTTTATTTTGAAAGCTAATCATAGTTAATGTAGAAAATTCAAACTCTAGAAAATGCCATAGACTGAGAATCTAAATGTTTAGAACATGTTCACATATGTAAAATTATTGCTAACATGAAAGCTAACCTCCTAATATAAAACAATCTGAGATGATAGCTTTATCAAAATTAATGAAAATTTTCATGAAAGCCAGATGCATCAAAAAAGCCCGGTATCTTCATGGGATTGTGATTTCTCTATTTTCTAAGAATGGCCCATATATAGGCCGTTTTCAATTAGTAAAAACGAAACCACTAATTTTTTGGCAATAATTTAAGCTTATTCAAAATTAAACAAAATGCTTATTTATCCAACATCTTAATTGTTTTTATATTTTTATTTCTTTTAACTGTGGAAATTTCATTATTCGAATCATTCATTTCAACATTGCAAATTTATAATTTATATAACTTGACTTATAAACACACACTAGGAAAGACGATTCCTATAAAAAAAAAAGTAGTTAATGGTTGTGAACTAATGTTTAAGTCGAAAAAAATCAAATGAATGCTGCTCGATATTAAAATGAACAAATTTAGAGAATTAGTAAAAATGTAAGCAGATGAGTGATCTTGATGCTTTGAATAGATTCCTCCCCTCCAAAAAAAAAACCTAAATGTATCATAATCACAGTATAAAAACATATTTCGCTTGTTAAAATGTGGCAATACTAATTAAATTCCATTCTATATAGTAAAAGTTAAAAAAAAAAAAAAAAAAAAAAATCATATTAAACTGGATATAATTTCTTACAATGAAATGAAGTCGTTGAATAAGCTTAGCCATTTTAGGGTTGTGAATGAGCTTATTATTGAATACTGTCTGTGGCGTTGGCGGTGTTTTATGGAATTAAATCTATGATTATAAATATATACCTACATTAAATGTACCTAATTGCATTTAAGTGCACCAGTTTTCATAGCCACGACAACAACAAGCATAAATTCCAATTAAAAGATTTATTTTCATACAAGAGAACGTAATAATGGTTCAACTTTCTCTTGAATTGAAGAGAATCGGATCCTTGTATTCAAATTCGAATAGAATATTTAATCGATTCGATTTTTTTTCTATCTATCAGGATTACTATCGACATGTCTTCCCCTATACTGGATCCCGAGATACAACTAATTTTTCTCCTGTTCTAAGTAGCTTTTCGAGGGTCAGGGTACAGTTATGATAAGCCCCCGCTAGGTGATCTATCTCTTGGAAATGCGAGGGTGACTAATAACACAGAGAGCCATAGAATACTTTTTATTATTCATTTTGGATTTTTATTTTAGTTATATGTATAAGGCTAACGGTACTCCGGAGCATCGCCTGTTTAACATTAGATTAGGGCTGCAATTAGTTTGTGTCAAGAGGGCTGCTTAACAAATGGATGGGCTTACTCTCTACATGTGTACCCTGGCTACTGGCTTCCACTGTCCCAATTCTGAGAGTGTCTGGATCCTATTCGTAATAATACTTTTGTTTCATGGTACAGTCGTATTTATCAGCTCGAAAAAAGAAAACAAGATGATATTCGTGATTATTCAAATATGGTCATAATGGAGGTTCGTAAACAAAATAGTTTACTAAATAAATATGTAATAATATGTTATGCTAAGGGAACCAGAAATACTTAGAAAAACATGTACTATAATTTCAAGTTCGAAAATGTAGAAAATACTAGAACCTTCCATGCCATTAAGGTTATTTTATTTAAAACATTAAACTATCCCCTTCATTATGTCCTCAATTAGTTTCTTACTTCAAATTATCAAAATTTTCCAAATTGCATCAGAACCATTCGCATTATCCAAATCTTCTTTCAAATCACTTTATAGCTTACTCTTCCATATTCTCTTTCTCTTTAACATTAAATACCTATATCCTCTCAGATTTTTGTAAAATATGAACAACTTATTCCTGTCAACATGTTTTCCATTCATCACCATTGTCGGCCTCCACTGGTTTGCTGTAACAGATCTTCAATAACCTTGTTCGTTTTCAATAGTTTTGGAAAAGAACTCGTGGGCTCTGCGTTAATGCTAGGTTGTTAAAAAAGTCCTTGTTTATGAACACAACAGTTAATTTCTACTCATAATCATCCTATAAGAATGTTTTTGCTCCTAATATTTATGAAAATGTTTTCTTTGACTAGAAGAATAGTTCCTATAGTTCCTTGTGACTTGAGTTGGGTTTATGGGGTCATTTAAATTTTTAAAACGCACGTGCAAAGTCAGAAGAAAAAATCGTTATTCGCGGTGAGAACGGTCGGAGATCTTTCTTCCTGTTTCATTCCAAATATTTTAAGGATCAACATTTACACAAGTTTTAGAATTACCTATTGTTAGATTCTATGAATTTTGTTTTCTAGTTACGCACGATGTTGAGCCTGGGTCGTCTCTACTGTAAATGAACTCGTTCCGCGGCCTGAGGCTCTGAGCTTTCACATCTTATGTCTGATTGTGAGTTCGAACCATCTGAATTAAACTAAAATAATTGCAAGAGACTGTCAAAACTATCTATCCTTTTGAGCTCATTTGATAAGTGAATTATTCCGAATTATATATATTTGGATTTCATCAATATTCCTCATTTTCCAAAAAAAAATTCACCTCACGTTATCAAGGTTATAAAGATGGACTCTTAGGGGTCAAATATTAAAATTGTAAGTTATATGCTTCGCTTTTGGTACACTGACCCCCAAAACGACTATCAATTACCGATTTCCGTTTATTTAGTTTTAGGCCTCCCACGTATTATGCTATCAACTATTATAGTATTCATGGTTGCTTAGAAACTATCATGATGGATTGCATCCAGCGGCCTGCCCCGCCCTCCTCCTCTCCCTCCCCATCACTATCCTTCCGTCACATAGTGACTCACTAGCTACCTAAGGTAATTCCCCTTTTGTCCTTTTCAATATGTTTCAACCAATATCTCAAGTCTTTCTTATCTAAAAGTCAGAGACTAGGTTCCAGAGATTTAGATCAGCATTGCCTTTGTTATCGTATTTTATATCCTTAGCTTAATGTTTCTAGAAATTTTGCGGAATTTCAGGATCTGATTGCTCTACTGACGTTTTATTTAGCTCATTTACTAAGGATTTCATTCATCCTACGTAATACTATTGACTAAACTCTATTATGGAAATCCCCATATTGTCCAAATTTCCTTACAATACATAAGTGCCCTTAAGTTATTTCAGAGTGCCATCTTCTTCCACTGCTTACAAGTAACCTCTTCCCATCCTCTCTTATTTCTTCCCTCACTGACTATGGTTGCCTGTTACACGGTTGCCTCTCGTTTGTACTCGGGGACAGATTAGAGCGTCTAATGAACTGTTGAAGTTTCGTCTTCGGTACCTTATGCATCCTACCACTACAACGAGTTAACGGGAAAACCTTTCACCCGCAGACGATACTTTTTTCGGTCTTACATTTACCAAACCATCATCTTCCATCGTCCATCGATGATCCACAATCTTCTACAATTTCAATTCTCAGTCAATTCACTTTGTAGAGTCTACACCCCTTCTCACTGATCAAAAACAGTCGAACGCTCCTTTGATCAGTCCGCACAAGGACCCTCTGGCATCCCGCCCCTCCTAAAGCCGGATTCACACGGCGTTGGAAAACGGGCAAGTTCAATCCTCATTAAGCCACGACTTGCTTAATGGACGGGCGAGTTTAAGCCCTACAGTTAATACAGCAGCGGCGCATAGTGGTCAAAAACCGCCCTCTTTGCGAAAAAACTGGTGTCTTATCTTGTCTTAATCCGAATAACACTACAAGAGGGTTGTTTTAATGTATTTTTTAACGCTGAATCGAATGCTACAGCCCCCTTTCAATAGGACTCACATATTTCAAGATGTAATTCAAAAGATATAGAAAATAATTAGGTAAATAAAAGGGACAGTTGAAAAAAAATTGCATTATTAATAACATTATTTGAGTGTATTAATTAAATATAATTTTATTAAAAAAATAATAATTTAAAAACTGTTTACGTAGTATTAATATATCTTTTTATATTTGATACAGATTCAATATAAAACTTAGTGCAATATAAGTAAAATATAAATTTAAAAAAAATAATAATTTTGCGCAATTATATTATTTACGTCTCGGGGATAAAGCATTCGAGTTTTTGTTCTGTCTTTAATTTATTAACAAAAGCAGCGGATGTCACTTGAAGCATGCTGATTACATCCTCATTTGTCAGCGACCTTACTGAAATTTCGGAAATGCCCTAGTACGATAATTTCGATATTTTTTTCCTAGCTTACTGGTTAGCATCCCAATAGATTGAATAGCGGCTGAAATCAAAGTGCTACCATGACGAAGAATCTTGTGGACGTTATTAGGCATGTCATATCATCTATACAATTGTACGTACAGTTCAGCAGTTTTATGACAATAAAATTGTGAGACGGAATGCCGAAATTTATTTTTTGAGTTTCTGAGCATTTTTTTTTATATTTCAGAGAAAAATTTGAGGTGGTAAAGTTGAAATTTACAATCAGCACCCCAAAAAGCATAAATAATTAGATTTTTAATAATTCATCAAAATTGTCCACCGTTTCTCCGTTTCTTATTTGACTGGACTACCTTGCGTTTCCTAATTTCGACTAACTTTCGATTCTAAAAGGTGAGGCCAAACTAATAAATCTTTAGATTCAAAATTGTATGCAATTAACTCTCGTTTAATTTAATGCGAAATGAATATTAGAAGTTAGTCCAATGAACGGTTTCAAGTAATGTGAAAAAAAAGGAAAAATACATTTTTTTGATTTTTTTTTGTACTTCCAGAAACTATTTGAGGTGGAAAAGTTGAAATTTGTGATCAGCATCCTAATAAACATAAATGGGGAAATTCTCACAACTTTTTTTTCACAACAATTCCATTTTCTCCCATGACTCTGGAAATGGGCACGTGAACTTTTCTAAAATGATGGAATATACTGTCTACACGAAACGGTGAAAGAAATTAGCGAACTTCTAATTAATGAGTTAAACATTCATAAAAAAAAAAAGAAAAAAGAGGAAGTTTGGGTTTTGTAATAATTTTGAAGAAGTTAATTTTTAATTCGCATAAATTGACTGGATCACCAGAAGGATCTAGATATATATCGCCACGTGTATATTCGGTTTATTTCAATTTAAAACCCGTTGGAGAGGGGGGACTGTTATACAGGGGGACAGTATTAATAAATAAAAAATTAATTTAAATTAAAATAGCCATTCAAGGAGGAACATTGTTTTCTATAAATTATTAAAAAAATTTAGTAGTAATAATTTATTAATTATAACGATAATACAGAGCTCAATGAACTAGAAAGTATAATATATAGGCATTATATTTAAGAATAATAATAAACATTAATATTATCTTGTATCTAATCTAGAAATTGATTATTGTATTTAAACTAGGATAAATTTAAAATTGAATATCCTCCGAGCTTCTTCCCTATCCTCATTCAAATCTCTCCTTTTCCAACACCTTCTAAAAATAAAAAAAAACGCTCAATAATCAGAAAATTTTCATTTTAATTATAACAATATCGTAAGTAAATAATTGGTTTTTATATTTGAGATTTAATTTAGGGAATAAATTGTTTTTGAAATTTATTGTTTTGTTCACTAACAATTATATATTTTCGCCAGAAATACATTTCTTTATTGTCTCACAATATGTGTACTTATTTTTTAAAACTAATTTATTAGATATTAATTTAGTCTTATGGTCGTTATTTTCTATCTACCTATCTGCATATTTCAATAATTTTATTACGTTATTCGTTTTTTGTTGATTAGCCGAGATGAATTTTTCGAAAGTTGAACAGCAATAACTGTTCATAGCAGGCAAAGGATTTAGAGACTTTTAAATCATGGAAATTATTTATGAGGTTTATTCATATCGGTCTCCATCCTACATTTCTCTGAACATTTTCTAAAATCGTTGTCGTTTAAAATTAAGAATGAGGAAACTTTTCATTTTTTTTTTCAATATTTTTTTTCACTTTTCCTTTTCGTATAAATGGAATCTTTAATATATTTAAAAAAATATTACGAGAAAACTATGTAAAAACTTATTTCAATGAGGAATCTCTGGGATATTCAGAATGCATGGGCGTAATATGACAAATGTCTCCAGAGAAGATAGACATCGACATGTCAACATGTCCAGTGATCAGTAACCTTTGGTTGGGTCTGTTATCCGTTAAGACTAGAAGGTTGAGGCTGAAGGTCTAGATGAGAGATACCTCTTATCTCTTGTCTCTCATTGTGTTTAGAGCTGAGAGGTGTATATTTCTTTGTTCAAACACAGGCGTGAGTTCCATCTGTTGGCGGCACCGGGTGGATTCCGGCCTGAGATAACATTAAACGCGAATTAGCAACCCTTAATGAGTGATAATTCATTGTGCACTTCAAATCGTGATCGGATGATGGATCGTTGTTGGCTTGTCTGAGTCAGTCTTTGATAAACTGGGACTACTTATCTGCCATTATTAATTCAATCAAATTGATCCGAAACGATAGTGAAGAAACCTAAATATTTTTTTTCATCTAAGGGAACAATTATTTTATTCTTAAACATAATTGTTCTATATAAACGTATTTACGCTAAGCCTTGAACGGTTACCTGTAAGCAGAATTGGACATATTGTATTCACATTTACTTAAACAAAATACTACTTGACGAAAATTTTTATGACTACGGATTACATTTGTACTTGGTACTCACATATTCTAATGAGTAACGATTACAACTTTTATTTTTATATATGAATGCGTTCGCTAAAGTACAAATACGAATAGTTTGGTGTGCATGGTGGTAAAGTTCAAATAAGTTTTAAAAAAAAATCTCTAAATTTCATTCCCTAAATTTTATATAGATTGAAAAGGGTTAAAGTCCACTTTCATATATATTTTATGAAGGATTCGCAATTGTATTCGTCTACCACGAATGTATTCATATGTATGCATAAAGTATTTACGATTACTATATACGGATACTGATGTACTCACGATAAACAAATACTGAGCAATATTTCTATACGCCTGGAAATTTCTGAAATTTACAAATGCAGTAATTGTAAGAAACTAGACAATGTATTGGTATTCACGAGTGAAATTCTCATCAAACACTACCCAACTGGATTTTTGCATTCTAAGGCGATAAACAAAAGTATACGATGTCCTGGAGTGCTGTTCTAATTTTTTATGACCTCTAAGATAGAATTATATATTTTGGTATAAAAAAAACAAAACAAAAACAATGAATTTGGAATCAAGGGTTGGACAATTTCGTTCTTATTGTGATTTATTTTTTTTTTTTTTCATTTCTTCAATTACCTAAGGAAAAAAAGGAAAAGGTATATATTTTAGTGTCTCCTGGACTCTAAAAGTTTTTTTCTCGAAACCAACTAAACGTCATCACTCGACGTCATTCCACTCTTTATTTAAAGAGTCATTATGGCTGCAACATAGATTTTTTATTTAAAGGATCATTATGGCTGTAACATAGAAAAAGCCAAAATTGATAGCAAATAACAAAATAATTTAAAAGAAAATAACTATAAGAAGGAAAATGAAAATGATGCAAAAATATTGATGAAAGTAAATATTAAGTTATACAACAAATATATGGTGCGGTGTACGCATCACACAACTTTCACTCACCCTTCTACTTGAAATAATACTTAAAATTTTCTATTTAATTTCCATTGAAATTCCATTCAGTTTTCATGAAAATTCCATTCATTTTTCATGAAAATAATTAGTTTCATGAAAACTATGCCTTTTTCTTCACTCTCCATTACCTTCTACGGCATGTATGATTAATATTACTTTTTCTAAAATCTTCAGCTTTCCAATTATTCATCGTCACTGCTACCCTTATTTCCGGAAATTTGTTTTCAAACTGAGAAAACACTTTTCCTTTTGTTTTCCTTTAGTAAATTCTTTCATTATTTATATTTATCTTATCCCATTATTACTGACAATGAGGGACGGTTAATTATTTCAAATAAACAAAACTTTGAAGGAAGACATTTCGAAAATTCGGTAATTAAGCCCGGTTAAACTATTCTAATGAGGATGAGACCTATCTCATAACATAGAAACTTTAAATGTGCATTGATATAACGTTTTAGAAAAGTTTGATCAAAATCGTTAGAGCTTTTTTCGAGAGAATTCTAAAAATGTCTAAAATTAATGATGTAAAGAGACTTCTGGTAAATTGATTTTGGCAAAAATGTTGCTGTAAAATCTCAGACATGTACTTATCTTAAATATGCTATTTGAGTTATGTCTTACTTTTCGTTTTTGAACTAGACTTACCACATACAAACAACACACAGATCATTTTGGAAGACTTGGTTATTTGTAAACAGGGGACCTTAAATCGAATATTTCTGTTGAAAACTTGGATTAAAAAATTTTCACGATCGCAATACTTTCTCTTACTATATATTTCATATATAGGTAAGTGAAATAAAATAAAATATATGTAAAAAGAATAAAAACAAAGTAAATAAAATATTAATGTAAAAAGAAGAAAAAAGAACTATAAGAAACGTCGGCTGTTAGAATTAATAGAACTAAAACTAATTGTTTTGTTTTATATTAACTATCTATGATTAATATCAACGAAAAATAACCTTAACAAGTGATCATTAATATTCAAACCGATTTCATTTAAAAAATTAAAAATATTTTTCCTTGAATCCAAATCATTCTTCTGATTCAAAGTTATTCTAGACAGGAGATAAAGTGTGTTAAGGTAGAAAAAACTTGAAATAGTCAAGAAATTTATTACCTTTCATAATTATATCTTTCTAAAATTGTCATTTCTTTTCTAAAATTGTTCTTTTATTTGAACTAACTATTGAACTGTATTTGTTGGATTTATTTTGTTTGTGCTTTTTAATAATGAATCTTTGTAATCGACCAAGAAAAAAAATTAATCCTGCTGCTGATAATTTGAGGTTTTTACGTTTCAAGATTTGTAGAATCCGTATATAAAAAAAAAAAAAAAAAAAATCCGTCCGTCCAGTTTTCTCCGATAATACTGCACCGATTTTTTGAGATTAAGCACCCAAGTCACAGATTACTCCTGGATGATCCTAGAATCTATACATAACCATCTGCCATTTTTTGTCGAATATGAAGTGTTTTGGAATCACCAATGCCTTTAAAAAAAAAATCCAAATTAGTTGCTTCGCTTATTTTTATATATGTATATGTGTTAGGAAATGAAAAACCATATTGTGATGATTTGCAGTGGTTTTCTATAATCAGCAATATATCTACATTCATTAAACATCAATATCACTATTGTAAAAACAAAAAAAGAAGTTAAAATATACATTTAAATTGGAATTTTTAGTTTTTTAGTGAATTTTTCCAGACAAATTCATGGGTACTTTGATGAAATTTTACTTAAAAAAATAAATAAGGCGACATAAATTTATTTAAATGATCATGATAATAACCGCTTTTCAAGAAAGCAGGTTCCAAACAAGTACGGTAGTAAATAAGGAATAACTATAATATATTATAAACAGTATATTTGTAAAATCTACTTTTAAAAATATCTTTAAACGTATTTAGCTGGTGATGGTTAGGACATGAGTACAGTAGCCGTCCTGTAATGGATTAGGAGGTAAGGGTACGCGCTTTACGCGGCGAGACGCTTACATGGCTCTCCACTCGGCTTGATGAATTGCAGGGCCAACATTTTAGCCCGCCTTTGTGCATCATTTATCTTCCTGGCCACGCCCTTTTCCTCGCCCGTGCTCCCTGATTGTTTCCATTTCGGCCACTCCGAATGAAAACATGTCGCGGATCTATCATTCCACTCTGATGTAACCCACCGGAGAGCGATATATTACGCCCTATCGGTGGTCTGTCAATGTTGGCCTATCCTATGTGGATGGACAGCGTAACTTGAGTAATGGTCCGTGGATGTCGTGCTCTGTAATAGCTTTTTAGAGGAGAAGCCATTATAAGTAATCTTTCAAAATTTAAATAAGAAAAAAAAGAGAAGATTTTTTTCACCTAATATAGTATAATAATGTTATAATGCTATATAACATTAAGTAAAACGAATTAAATTTATATTTCAACATACTTTCAATCAATTAAAGAAAGAACATCATTAATTATAAAGTCCTTTAATGACAACGATACCTACCTACTTAAATAAACACCATTCGGTAGGACTAGAAGCTTTCCGAAATGGATTTTTCATTAATGATATTTTCTTCATAAAAAAACTGATTAACTGGTTAAAAAAATCATTTCTGATCAACAGTCTGATGAACCAGGATATAGATAAAACTATCGTTCATAGCATTTAGCATTGGTATGATGGAAGCCTAGTAAAGAAAGTTATACTGTTGAATAGGACAGACCTTTCCTTGCAAAGAAATATTGCAATTTTCACGTTAAATTCTATCTTCAACTCTTCCGAGGTTATGGTAATGAATATTATTAACACATGAAAAAATAAAAGACTAAAGGCGAGACTAATAAATCGTCCATTTTTTTTATTATTACATGATTTATTTCATTTAGCTTTCTGCTTACTTTTTAATTGATCCATTTCTCAATTATTAGTACAACTAAATTGGCAATTATGTTATTTTCCATAGCTCAACAGTCTCGGATATGAAAGCTTTTGTTAATTTGTAATCTTGCGCATTAGTTTTCGTGATTGAAATTAGCCTATTTATACTAAAACACATATATTATTATATACTGGTAGTTTTGCTCTGTTTGCTGAATTTATTTAAAATTTGTCAATTAAGTGTGGACGGCTAAATTCTTTATTATGGCTCCAGAGCCTTTAAAATTTAGAAACCCTTGTATACAATACAATAGTTCAGATGTATCAATAATAAATTATTTTTAATGTAGGCTATTGAGCCTAAAATACTTTTTTTTTTTACGACCCATTTTTAAAATTATAATGTTAATTTAGAGTCATGTTGAATTTCTAAATAATGCGAATGGGTAATTCTCAAGAAAATGGCGATTTTGAATTATCAGGTAGATGTCTTCAAAACTATATATGCTGGAATCCTAGGGATTTAAAAATAATTTTCTATATATATTTTGATGTTCAGATGGGCCATTATTTTGGGTGATCTGTATTATTAAAGGGCTAGTTTCTTTTCATAAACGTAGAAAAGGTCCGTTCCGTGGTTTTATCCACTACTACATTCAGATTTCAAAACCCAATGCTTGGTTTCAAAATATACAATAAGTTCCAAAAGGTTTCTGTTCCAGATAATAGGCGTGATAGTAATGAAGGTTAGTCCAATTGTTATAACAAAATAGTGTTCATATATAAGCTCCATGAACTTTGCATACTTACAAGAAATAAGACCATACCTTGGTTGAATAAAAAAAGCTCTCTACTCATCCTTTAGTGGGACGAACGGGGAATTTTATGATGTCATTTTGTTGTGACAGCCCTATTATCTTGCAATAATCTTTCTTTCATGATCCCCAGGTCTCAGTTTTAAGCCAGCGTTGCAGGGTAGAATGTTACACTGGTAGAACATTTTATTAATGTTCATCCAATACTTCAACGTTTTATTCAAACCTTAATTTAATGTTCCGATCTGTTACCATTTGATTCTGTTATTTGCGCTTAACAAGAGCGCAGTATTTTTTCCACTTAGCATTTTAAATACTGATTATTCGACTTCATGAGTTGTCCCTACCATGGGTATATTTTAGTCTATCCTGTGGAAGTATTACAACTTCACTGGATGGACAATAGGTCCATCCAACCGGCAACTAAGGTGATAACTGATTATAAACTTCAATCAATAACATTAACACATTTGAAATCCTTTTTTAAATTAATTGTTTCAAGTTTTTGTGAAGCATTTTCTTTAATTTTGTTTGTTCAATTTTATTTGTTATAATTATTCATATCATCAAAAATAAGGTTTATTTCCTTAATCGTTGGTAAGAGAAAATGCCTACATTTTTTTTAAATTTTTTTGTTGAGACCTTTATATTTTTGAAAAATCATCGCTGAAAACTGCTTTTTTCCTGAGAATTACCTGCATAACCAAGCAACGCCATTAGTATTAATATTAATTATAGTACATTTAGAAAAATCATTTTCTCTTTCTTAATATGATTGGGTCTGATTTACCATAAAGTGTTTTGGCATATCTATTGAAATACGATTAATATTTCATCAATTCTGCATAAGAAAATAAAATAAAAAATAACTTTTCTGCATCTTTCCATTTGACTTTTATAAAGATTTCATCCATTTTGAGGAGTATCACTATATTTATATTACCGGAACCAATCTGGATCATATCTCTAGCCGCGGGCTCCTAGGGGAGATATTGTAGGAGCGAGGGAGTAGCGGTGACACACATACATAGTGAATAGTTGTGGAGCAGGAACTTTCTGTTTGTGAGCAGCGGCGGCACCAGCTGGCCTTACGGTACCCTGCCTCCCCCGCTTCCAATATCATTAAAAACTTTTTCCTTTTTCCACCTTCCAACTTTACCCCAACGGGAATCTAATTTGATTAATCACATTTACCTACCTCCTTCGGGACAATACAAATAACCGACGGAATTCAAATGTAGCCCTCTAATGCTGAAGATGGAAAGTAACCAGAAGGATGTAAAAGGGAATAAGACAACCAAAGAAGGAATAGATGACTGTTGTCACGAACCGTTCCCGGTACGCCTCCGGGTACAGGCTACGTTAGGTTTTAGTCAAGTTTAAATAAGAAAGCTTCAATTCGTTTTGATAATGTTGGTCACGTGAGAGAATATTAGATGATGTATAAAATAATTTTATGATATAAACACGTTCCATGATTACTAAGATTTTCACTTCTTATTTTATCCTTCTTACTTTATACTTATTTTATCCTTCAGGTATTGAAATTGATAATTATTTTTTTAGAGAAAAAAACAAGTCATGACTAGAATTTTATTTTTATAATTTTAGTCAAGAAACAACTCTGATTTATCTGACAACAGATTATAAATCACCTCACAATAATTATTGCTGTGTGAAAAAAGTTAAATTAAAAATAACTCTTATTTTAAAGCGTTATTTTTTCTGCTCGAAATAAAACTCGAAACGCTCTAACTTGCTTAAAATTAGAGCTAGCGAATTGAGAGTGGTTCCATTATATTCTGCGTGAATCAAATTTATGATGGTCATTTAACAACTTCTACTAACACGATATGCTGAAAAATAAACTACCGACAAACCAAATATAAAACCATAAAGTAAACAATTATATTTTGTCTACCTAGTTGATCTGTAATCCTTAGTTATTGTTTTAAAATATATTAAAACAAGTTGTCCACTTCTATTCATATGAGCTTGTGAATATACTCAAATGGGGCGTAAAAAAAAAAAAAAATAATAACATTTACGTATCTTTGAACATGGTTCAGAATTTCGCAATAGCAACTGCAAAAACTACAAAAAAATTTTGATGTCAACATTTGTATGAATAGAAGTTAACAACTTGTTCTAACATATTTTGAAGCAATAACAAGGATTAAAGATCTAATTGGTAGAAAATATGTAATTGTACTATGAAAGAAGGTTTTATATTTGGTTTGTTCGTAGTTTATTTTTTATCATATAGTATTAGTAAAAATGTGATTGAATGACCATATTTTAATTTTTTTTTTCATTCTGAATAAAATAGGACCACTGTCAATTGGCAAGCCCTAATTCCAAGCAAGTAGTTGTGCTTTGAGTTAAAAAAAAATATCACTCAGTTAATGATGCCTGACTTTCAATTCAAGCAACAAAAATAAAACCTGTACCACGACAATCCATGAAGGGCACTTGGTAAAGACCTATATACAATTATAGGCCAACGGTTGTGTAAGGAGGAGATTTGGCTCAGTTCTCGATCAACCTCCAGATTTTTCCCCCAATTAAAGGTATCCATGATATGAAGGCTGGGTGAGCTCTAAGAGGATCTTCTGATACCATAGGGCTAATCCGCGGATGATAACATAATAAATAATTATCGAACCAGGGATCTAGAGATTATTAGCAACATGCCCTACCTACTGAGCTACTCCGCTCCTTCATTTAAAGCAATTATAGTCACAAATCAACCATTAATTTTAAATAAAAATAAAAATTTTTAAGATTAATTTTAGCTTTTATTTAAAAATTATTTTATTTTTTTAATATAAAACGATTGTTATGTTTTAATTTAAATAATTTTCAAAGTCAACCCCTGGTATTTACCCTTTAGGAAGAGCAGTATATTAAAAAATCCATTCAAACATTTCTATATCTCTACAAATAATAAAATAGTATATGGGCCATTCTGCTAGAAAGGCAAATTAGAAATTGCAGTTCTAAAATTTTGCAAACGTCATCTTACAACATTTCTTCCTAAAAACATACAGAAGAGGTGAGGGAATGCAAAAATTGCAATTTTTTTTTAAATAACTTAATAACTTTTATATGAATCAAAAATTATAAAAAGCGAGACCTAAGGCCGTCATTTAGAGCTCATTTGATGTTTTAAGTCACCGCTAGAACTCAAATGATCATCTGGTGATCTAATGAAACAATCTGGGACGATCTTTTAATAGGATGCCATCAATTTTGGGGCATCTTTAAAAGTCTAAATGGAGGAATTTTAGAATCTTCTAAGTATACCTTCTCAGCCTTGATAAAACTGAAACGAAATAATAATGCATTATGCCTAAGTAATTTTTTCCATTTTTAAAATATAGCTAAGGACAGAGTGAGTGAATGAAAAGTCTTTACAGTGGCGTCATTTTTCATTGTTGAACTAATCATAAGAGTATGAACGGTTCCCTCCATCTCTCCGTTGATTTTAAAGCCACCTACGATAGTGTAACTCGGCCGGAGCTCTATCAGGTCCTGTTGGAAATCAACGTCACAACTAAACTGATACGTCTCGTGAAAATGACGATGTCGGGATTGAAGTGTGCAGTACGACTGGGGAGTGACCTCTCGGAGAACTTCAATGCTAACTGCGGTGTAAAACAGGGGGATGCTCTTGCCTGTCTTCTTTTTAACTTCGCTGCAGATTTCTCAGTACGCAGTACGCAGATTTGCAGTACGTATATTCGGAATCCAACACAACGCAACCCTCCTTGACAATACAGTTAAGCTTCTTGGGAGACGCTGACGATTTTGATATTGCCGCCAGATCGGAACGTGCATTACGAGAAGCGTTTTTGGCCATAGAAGATGCAGCAAAGAAACTTGGGTTGCACATTAATGAAGCTAAGACCAAGCATATGAGAGTCGGAGGAGATGGACCAGGGACCGGTACTTTTGAGGCTGGACCATATAATTTCGAAAAGGTAAGCAACTTTATCTACCTCGGGTCTGAGATCAACTCCGGAAACAATATCTCTCAAGAAACTGGCGAAGGCTTTTGAAGGAGGCCCTGTCTCGATGACGGGATGTAGTCTATCTAGCCATCTGTGTATGTATGTATGAACTAATCATAGCTTAATTTACAAAAACATTTCTGACATATTCCATTGTCAGAGGAGGCATAAAAGCGAGGAGACAAAGATTCTTCCTTTCTAGAAGAATGACCCATATTCTATTACCACACTCTTTAACAACTAGTTTTTATATTTTATTTGGTATAATTAAATAATACTGAAACTTAAAGGAAAAAAATAAGCAAATGAAAATCAATAAGATATCCAGATTATAAACTAACTAAAATATTTTTAAAAAATATGCATATTAAATAAAATAAATCAATATATAAGCTGCGACCACGATTTAATAAAACGAAAATCGAAATAATGTAAATGGAAGGAAAGGAAAAAAATAGATAAAATGAATTAGTTAAGTTTAATACTAGGTAGGCATTATCAACAGTTCAATTAACAAAAACAAAAAAAATTATGAAGGTTCTTAGGCTCAGTACTTGATCAGGACGTGCTGTTTCTTGATTAGCAGTGATATAAGGAGATGATGTGGTTAGTATCGACGCTAAACCGCCTGGTTTATGGCCCAACCAATAGTAGTCGAGGAAACGAAGCACTTTTCAAACGCAAAATATAGGGTAGTTCTGATTTTTTAATATGTTGTCTGAGTTTGGATTGACATTAAAAATTAAATATGTGTCCTCGGCGTTTATTTTATTCAAGGAAACTCTACAATTTCGTTCGTTTTTCATTCCATTTTACTCACTTTAAAGTAGTTTATAATAATCTGCTTCGTTGGAATAACAGTTTTTGCTTCGTTTCTTGGAGTCTTCAGGTTGTGTCCTCCAGGAGGAGTCTCCTGACTCGACAGGCTATATAAATAATTTTGGCTCAAAGCCGGACTCGAACCCATGTGGAAGGAGAGGGGGGGTTAGAAGTCGAGTAAATAAGCCAGTGATTCTCAAATTGAGCGCCGCAAGTGCGTAACGTGGATGCTGCGAAATTTTTAAATTATTAAATAAAAATTATTTATAAGTTTTAAATGTTTTTCTGATTTTGGAAATATACTTACATTTAAAAGACTTTTCTTTCTTCATATCTCTACTATTTATATAAAATTAAAATTTTTTAAATTAAAGTAGTACTTTAACAACAATAAAGTTTGAGAACCACTGGCCTAATCCACTGAGGCTCCACTTTGGACCGAAATGACCGTTTTGGACAAAATTCACGTTAATAATAATTGTTAATTGTATTTAAATATATATCAATCTTGACAAAAATAAAACATAAATTTCAGAATCTAAGTTCTGTCTCTTACAAGTGAAGCAAAAATGTATCCATCACAGAAAGAAATCATTGTGGGAGATCAGTAAATGAAAATGAGGCAACTGATAGATTCGGCTTCAGTAGACGAGATAACGTAATGAAGGTAAGGCTACCCACTATCAGATAATCGCTTTAATTAGACGATTTTGTCCTGACCATTGGCTCGAATTCATAAGGGGGCCATAAAGAGAGAAAAAACGACGACAACAAAACACTCAACAAAAAAAGGATAACAACAGGAGGAATTTATCTCTTTCTTTTTGATTTAGTGGCTCGTACACGAAAAGAAAGTGGGCATGTCTTATGATTCTGTTTCGTCTAAACGAATTAATGCTAGGTATTTAGTCATGGTTACAAAACACGTAGCAACTCCTCTGTTAACAAGGAATAACCTAATTTTAATACGATAATAAATTAGAGGATAGCTGTAGCGCCAACTTGCCACTGAATTTGAAATGGTCTCTATGAATAATTTATCCCTATATACAACTGGGTGAAACAATTTAATTAGCTTTCAGCACATGTGCTAGAAATGATAAATAGATTAAAAATATAGCACTTTACTTATTTATTGTTTACCCAAAGTAAATAAGATATAGTAGTAATCTACTTTATAATTACATATAATAATTTTAGTTTTTAAACATTTTAGCATTCAGTTTTAATTGTGAATATTTATTGTTGTATTTATATATACGTAGATCTAATTACTTAAACCTATTTAACATCCACACAACAGAGCAATGGCAAAAGTGACGCCCAAATAAACTATGCTACACACTAATAACTATGCTAAACACTGATAACCCAAATAAACTGTGCTACACACTATCCTATCCGAAAACTTAAATGTAATGAAAAATGCATGCACTAGTAATAAAGCATCCCAATTCGTCTTAAAGCTCTTGAAGAAAGCTTAGAAACGTCCTACGAAGCAGAAGTGGGAACACTAATAGAGACTTAATCAGAGCATGGTAGAGAGAATAAAAAAAATGCTGAAAATGAGTTGAATGAGAGATCCTGAGTATTCTATTCTGATTGTAATGAGTAATGAAATGAATTAATATTATTATTTAGAAATCCGAGAATGTTTTAGAATTTTTTTTCTGAGTTCATTAAAACATAGTATATCATAAATCAATAGTTACCAGTGATGAAAAATGCGCCTTGAGTGAATTATTCACTATTTTACACATCATTGATATAACAGGTTTTAAGTATTTTGATTTTTTTTTACAAAATTTTGCTTTCCTCAATACTAGAGCCTGTCCGAAAAATGTCTACGTTATATTTGGAATTTACCCCACCATACATAAGACATCCTTTCTTACAGTGTCTTTTAATGATATTTCATCTATTATTATAAAACAGACCTAATGCCAATAAATGTATCTGGATAAGTAAAACGACCTCATGAGAATGCCGACTTCTTCGACATTTACAAGACAAATCCAAGTTACACAAATTTTTCTTTTATTAAATGATCATTAAAATCTCAATGCTTCTTATTACCTTACAAATAAAGTCATCCGTGAAGACATTAATATTCCAAATGTATCAAACTTGGCATGATACTATTATTTCAGAATAAAAGTTATCTAAATATTGGATCGGCGGTAAATATATCACTGAAATTAACCCTCAACAAATTCGCAAATGATTTTTTTTTTAAACTTCTCGATTTCCTCTGTTCCATAAAAAATTTAAATGAATTTTGTGTGTTGGTCCGCCATGTTTTTTATTACTCAACATACGTTGACAGTTTATTCATTATTATTATTTTTTTTTTTTTTTGCGTCTTTTGTAAAGTTTATACTTCGAGAATTACACTCTTTGACCTTTTTACCGTCGACATGCTACAAAATTAATAAGACTAAAATATCCACGGTGTTTGAATTTTATTCTCTGTTGAAATATAATACCAACCTATCAAATAACTTACTCGTATCTTTCACAAATCAAGCACCGAGAAAACACAAAGGAACTTCTTCGATTGTGGTCCTTTGCACCAATTAACAATATTTCCACCGTTTGGAGCTGGTAGAGCAATAATTCATTTTCTTAAAGGAAATTACTATAATTACTGTAAAACTGAAAGTGATTGCTAAATGTTACATTTACAAACTGTAAATTGCAGTATGTAGAAATGGTTCAGTAATATATATGCAAATCCGTAATTGAAGTAACTTTCGTAAAAAAGCAATTTCTTTCTATTTAAAACGTTATTGTAACACATGTTCATTAAGTCAATCCCACTTTTTGTGTTCTACGCAGATTGATTTTCAGTAAGCAAAAGGAATAAAAATGAAAGATAGAAAAAGAAAACGGCCTACATGATGAATAAAAAAATAAATAATAATTTCAATGAATATTAGACTTAAAATGTATGATAATCGATAGATAAAAATCTACAATAAAAAAGATTGACTGATATTATATAAGTGCCTCTACTGAAAAATTAAACATAGATGTAACAATAGGTATTTAAATTTATTAATATAAAAATACATCAACAAACTAAAAGAATTAGGTATTGTTCTCTAATATTTAAGGGCAATAATCCACTTATTTATTAAATAATTTTATCTTTAAATATTACTTATAAAGTAATATATAAATCGACCACACAAATCGACCCGTTGGAATGACATGGTTCCATCTGACTCTTCATATGTTTTGAGCAAATGAATGCCAAGGTTAACACATTATGCCACTGATTAACACATTATTCAGTTATCTTTCCACCTACAGTAGTGGTTTTTGGATATGGTTCTACATAGTCGATGCATGCCAAAATGGATTTTTAACAACATTTACAAAAACATTGCAATACAATCTCAACATAACGGATTATCCTTTCCCCTTCCTAATTATTTGTAAAACTGCTGCTACAAACACGCTTTGAAAACTACTATAAATATCTGATTATACTTTGCAAATCGGCTATTTCTCCACATATTGCTGCACGAGTAGGTTCCATTTATAGCAGAAGTCTGATAGACCCATGTCACACTAACAAAAAATAAGTCGATATATAGAATAAATATGTCAATGGTATTGTATACATAAAAGTTTAATGCATGCCAATATTGTTAACTTTTCAAGGAGTTGAGATCAATAATAGCTTTACAGAATTTTTTTGCATTCACAGAATTTAATTACCACTGACTCGATTGGAAGAGAAGTGTTTGAATCTCATGGAACTTTAGAGAAACACTAATAACACAAATATTACCCACAAAAATGGGATTAAATCACGTCAAATTACAACATATAGCATTCACACTTGGACGAGAAACCTGTACACCCGTATCGGCTCAATAAAATTCCTCTGAGAGACGCAGTGCATTATCTCGGTCTTACCTTCGACCGAAGGATGACTTGGGACCCACCCACCATAATTACTGTACTCTCTTTTTTTTTTTCAAAACGTCAAAACTAAAAATTAAACCGACACTGAATTCAGAAAAGACACAGAATCTACTTAAATTCATATGGAAGTATGCGTCACAGATTTACAGTTCAGAAAAAAGACGCACTTACAAAAACTACAATATTTCTAATCCAAAATTTTAAGACCGATAACAGACGCTCCTTGGTACATAAATTACAGAACTCTATATACTGACATACACGAAATGACCATTGACCAACATATTCGTACTCTTTATCTTTGCTTCTTAAGAATATATAAGAATAAATTTTATGGATAAACCAACAGTGGTATATGATGTAGCTACGGTTGATATTTCCATTAATACCAACCATGAGGTGACTCAAAAGGAGCTGGATTATTTTATGAAAATTTTAGTTATTCATTTTTAGTGTTAATGTATTTAAGTTCGAAAAATGATTCTTGCTGATAGACATAGCTTTATTCCTATACTTTGAAAAAGATTGCAACTGCTATCCGCAGAATAATAGGAATGAGGTAATAAATCGGTTATGCATGGTATAACTGGCTTTTATGCAAACAAGCAATAAAGATTGAACAGTAACAGTTTCCAGAGCGGTGGTAATATCTATTCAGGCGGCCGGAGGGCGAGATGCGGGCAGGAAGTTATTGGAGTTGCACCGGCACCTGCTTCAATAGCCAGGAATCTGTTCACGTCCAATATTTCAGAAGGCTCATTATTATTGTAATAGGAAAGTCCGGGCGGGATCATAAATGCCTTATTTATCCGATTCACTAATGACCAGGGGAACAGAAAGCTTTTCACTGAGCACCACTTCGCTTGTGAATTACTCCTGCCATGAAGTGTCTGCACGGCCACTGAAATAAACCAGACGGGGTCAGTGCACCAGTGCCTTTGTGATCTGGACCATACCCCATGCCTAATGGAATGACGATAACTTCTCAAATCTGAATACGATATCATTCCAGCGATCCAATTTCAATCTGCAGTAAATATTTTGGAACGAAATCATATTCGGTGCTAAGCGAATTGGAATAACCGATTCCAAACGAAGACGAGAGGAATTCAAACGAAATTCAATGATTTAGTTATTAGATCACCGAGGAAATAAAATTCTATTGTACTATTTCTCATCTGTTAATTTGTTTAGTACTAGATAATTGGATATTCAGTGGTATCAGAGGATGGATCGGGAGGTTATATCCTCCTTCCACGAAATGCACGAAAAAATATAATTTTCATACCCACTAACATAACGTTCGTATTTTGAGTAATATATTTGGTAAGTTTAAAAAGCAGTTTGTAATCCAATTTCCATGTCAAACCTTCAAACTTAGGCCACATTTGGTGATTATAGATATTTAGATGATTATTTGGCTTCTTATTAAATCATCCCCGTTCTCCCCCAAAAAATTCGACGTACTCCCCTGCCATATATATTTTAAATGATAAGATAGGACCAAAGCTATTTTAAAACAACTAACAAATATATCTGATGTGGACACCGCGTGACTTCCTTGTACGCCTATTAAACTATAAATCGGTGGCTCAAAAAGTGATCCTGAATTTGGCTACTAGCTCCCGAAGGTAGCACCATCTCAAAACGACACTCTCGCGTCGTGACGTTTTTTGGCGTAAATTGACTTTCACACATACACACACACCGTTATAGAAATGTTATAAACGGTTACTATGTACCTTGAAAAGTCCAAGTTTTAGCATGATTCTTATACCTCCCATCTAAGAAGGCAGGAGTTAAAAAAGAAAAAAAAAAAAAAAAACAGTTTCAGGTAAAGTGCTACTAAAGGCTATCCAATTTCAACTAAAATCTAATGTATTATTTGCATTGATACAAAAGTATTATGTACCAAATTTGTGATGTTTCACATTATTTTTTAACATATTTTTTGATGAAAGTCTATTATGACCTTCAAGAAAGTACTCCTTCAAATTTTTCAAATGCTGGTATATTATTTATATTGATAGAGTAGTCTCATATATTAAATTTTCGATCTGTACTATTACATTTTTATATAATTTAAAAGTCTATTATGACCATAAAGTAAAATAACACTTTCGATTTGCCAATTTTAACCAAAATCCAGATCATTACAATTTCAGAATTTAGAAGTTTTTAATAGTTATCTAAAGGCCAAATAATTATGTTGATCTATCTGTTATGCTCTATTATATATCAGTTATATTCCATTCCTCCAATAATATATAAACTATACATTCCAGCAAGGTTTTTATTCAATGTATCTCTCGGATACGGATTTTTCTTTGAAGTTTCATAAAATAATATCTGATGTAGATACTCCAGGATGAATCAGAAATGTTGAAATATTTTGCTCTCCAAAGGAGTTCTGAACAGTTTTATTTCTCAGGTTCCTAATTAATTTATGAATTTGCCTAATACATTTGGAAAATTGTTAATAATTGAGAAAACGAACGTTAGATTGTGGTCTGCGATATGTATTTATAAGTTCCTCTTGTAAGCATTTTTTACCCGAAACATTTATTTATTTTTTTTATTTTGGTTTTATTATTAGTCTCTAAGATCTTCTTTTACTAGTTCTATTTATATTTTCTCCGAGATCTAATCTCAATTTTCAATAAAGTATTTTTGTTTTAAATTTTTTTCGGTGTTAATATTTTTATTTTTATTGGAGTAATTTCTTTTTATTTAATTTTTATTTATTCATACTGTATATCATAGCTGATATACGATAGACTGCATAATTTTCAAATAAAACAGTTATTTCACAAATAAAGTCTTCTTTTTTTTTTTAAAGGTTTCTACTAATATTTATGGTAATATGACATCTTATCTATTTACATGCAGATTTTCAGATTGATCTTTTATTTATGAGTTATCTTACTTACCCATTGTATTTTTTATATTATATTTTTGTGTACGACAAGTTTTTATAAATGGCTTCAATTTCAAATGCAAGCATGACAATTTGTATGGATATGGAGAAATGGAAGAAATATTTAATGTAATAATAATTGAAAAAGAATTAAGAAGTTAAAAAATATATATATTTATATATTTTTTATAGATAATTTATATATATATATATATATATATATATATATATATATATATATATATATATAAACATACGTGTAAGAGTTATTTTTCTTCAGGGTACAGTAAACAAAAACAATATAAGCTTTATGTGTTATATTTATTATGCAGTCAACGTTTAGGTCAGTTTAGGCAATTCAGAAACTTCTGGACCATAGAAGCAATTATGAATATGATGATTTACGCATATGCATTTGCATTATACGGAAGCAATAAATATTAATAAATTTATAGTTATTGAAGTGCTTGTAATAATCTATTTAACAAGTACCTCCCCTTATCATGACTGTTAAGGTATTCGCTAAATAAATAGGGTCACGAATTTGACAACAATGACCTTTATATGTATTATACAACTGAACATTCCTAGTATTAATTAACTTTATTGAAGCAGATTTAATATCCACAAAAGATAAAATTTAAAATTGTTATAAAAGAAAGTAAACAACGTTAAACAACAATACACACGCGCGAAGATGCTCTATAGGCTGCAGAGGAGTTTGTTAAGAAAGATCTTCAATTAAAACTTTTTATTATTTCATATTTTGGTTTCGTACTGCTCTCTCTAATGGTTGACATGCCAATTTTATCATCTAGATCTTTTGAAATAATTTTCTGAGGCTGCTGGGTGAAAGGTTTGGATTTAGAATTGGGCAAAAAAAAATAATGAAAAATCTCGTAAACATTCTACAAGAAAGAATCTTCGGTCGACAAAGAAAATATTTTATTCCCGTTTCCGCCTATAAATCTGGAACCCGTTGTGACCTTAGACACAGACCCCGCTAGACCTAAAACAAACGCCCGATTTTCGCCGATATCCGAGGCTCGGATTCGCTAATGGTCTACATATCAAAGCAAATTCCACAAACTAATGGAGTAATAAAGAAAGGAGATAAAGCGGAAAGGGAAGAGGAGGAAGTTGGACCGCTCCCCGAAGATTTCTGCCATAAGGGGTAAGGGCGGAAGATCAATCATGAGTTAGGAAGGAGAACAACTAACGAAGAAGATAACAATTGCGAGCAGGGTACTCTCGAATAGATTTGCATTCATTTGAGCGGCTGGCAACAACAAATGTCCTTATAGAGCTGCCAGATAACTAGAGCCACTCTGGATTTACATGTGTTCTACAGGCTCATTTGCACCTAGCTCACTATCTCTTGCGCATTCCACTTTAACGATATTTTGTTTTGGTTTGATTTTTAATTTTTTTTTTTGTTTGTAATCCAGAGAATATTGATGGGTTCTATCATTACGACTTGTTCTCTGTTCTCGCTCCAACGAAAGGAAATTTCTGACTTTTTTTTTTTTTTACGTTGTATTTCATCCAACTTAAAATAAATAAGTAGCCTAGATTATATCAAATTTCTCTGGCTGCATTGATTGTGGATAAAACAATTCATTAAATTAAAAAAAGAAAAAAAGTTGATCATACTTTCAAGAGGTGAATGGAAGAACGCAAGATGAAGTGATCATGAATATAGAAGGTTTTTAATATAATAAAGAATAATTTTCTAGAACTCACTGTCATTTGATTTGTAGAAAACACGGTATTAATTTTTAATTTGTTACATATTTTGGGTTAGAACTAAAGAAATCTTAATAAATTTGTTTACAATATTTAAAATAATAATAATAATATGTTATACTTGAAAATTTGAGATTAAAATTTGTCATTGAGTTTTAAACGAACATTTTATGCTTCTTATTTATTCTTCTCTATCAGATTTCCTTTATTATACAAAATTTTCAAATAAACTGAAAAATACTTTCCAAGCAATACCAAATATTTATGAATTTTCTTATTATTTTTTTAAAACTAATTATAATTGATCAACTAGTTTCATGGAGAAATGCACCAACATGTTTTTATTTATTAATTAACATTAATGCTTTAACACATTTTTTATAATTTTCTTTTTTCTAGTTTAATATTTTTACTTTTTTAATTTAATTTTACATTACTGTTTTTTTTTTTTTAAATATTACAAAGATTAATCATCATATTGAGTTCGTTAGTTTAAAAAAAAATTAAAACAATTCAAGACCATTCATTAAACTTAATAAACTATTACTGATATTTAATGAATCTGAATCTCACCATGAGAAACGATTAGACCTTCGGTCCCTAATATGATAGGAATGAAAAAATAAATAAAGTTCATACCAAGACGAACAAATCTGCAAAAGACCCAAATACCGTATATTGTTTTCTTACAATGTATTACAACTACAAGGAAATGTGGAACTAGCATAATAATAAATGACAGGGATGAGTATATATATCAGTCCATATTTGAAAGAAAAAAGACATAAGGTATTTATGGATTATTCCATTTGTGATATAATTAGGAAAAATAGCAAGATTAAGTATAAAGATTTTTGATTGGTAGGCTTGGATACGGAAGGAATTTTATTGTCCAGTGATGCCATAAAGCCCAAACGCCGCATGCCTAAGTAGATACAAAGCAATTTCCATTTGAGTTATTTATCATCAGTCACTTGTACTCTGTTGTTTTCACCGAAGAAAAATAGAATGGACAACCGAGACTCTATTATTATTTTGGTTCTTCATAGTAGATTTCATGAATCTTCTGCTAAGGCGTTGATAATACAATGAACTGCAATAACATAGCGAAGTACTGAGAAGAATCTTAGATTCAAGAAGAGGCACTATTAGGACACCATTAGGAGAACTGGACAAGATCGAAGAGGCGCAATAAATAGGGAAGGATCCCGTTATAGGAGGACGGGGTGAAATGTGCCCTATGGGAGAGAAATGTGTTTCTCCATTTCTGTTATCAGGCGGCCAAGAAGAGAACATCATCCGCAACATACAGCAAATCAGCTATTATGGCTGCCTTATCTCTTATACACAGCCGGCCGGAATATATCTCCCGTCTATAAACACACATTGTTATCTAGCCCCGGATATATCACCTTCGCGGATCACAGCTCAAAACTGCACTTCCTCACTGCTCTCCTTTCTAATAACTAGTGCCTTTAAGTAGATTTACATGCATATTCATATTTACTAATCTGGTCGCCACTAGATGAAGAATGATTTATACATCAGCCTTTTAAAAATTTTCCTTGTAATTGTATGACAACTTCATATGTGGCTAAATATTGGAAAATTGATTATAGAAATATTTTGAATAATATTTAACTGCTGTTGTGATTACCGTGATTTATGAAATTGCATATGAGACAAAGGCAAAACTATTATCTTCAAAGACTTGTTTTAATTATTACAGCTCATTTTGAATACAGATTGTTTAACTTGATAAAAAGATTTTTCTGACCTCAGGGATTGGTGTGTCCTTGCAATATCGAAATGAGAATGAACCCAAAAGAATGAAATAGCATCCCCACTTTTTTTTTTAAAGTTATAAATTAATATGTATGATGGATAGAATAGTAATCCTTAAATAAGTAACAGTTGAAAAATAACAGAGTGATACAGAGATTTTAAACTTCTGTCAGCCAAACCAGTTGTTAACTGCTATGAGATTAGAATGCTATAAGATTAACAGATAAATCAGTTAACCGTGAAATACAACGAAATGATAACCAATATACTAACCAGTTAAATTATAAAGATGCTAATTTAGCTCAGTTGATTATTAATTTTAATGATTTGGTAAATGGATTATTATTCTATGTACTTAGTTTTTACTTTTTATTCTAAATATCAGGTAACATGTATGTATGTATGTATGTATGTATATATATATATATATATATATATATATATATATATATATATATATATATATATATATATATATTTTTTTTTATAATATTTATTTATAATATTTATATTATAGTTATATATATATATATATATATATATATATATATATATATATATATATATATATATATATATATATATATATAAAAAAACCTGTACCACTACAACCCGATAAGGGTCTTGGGTTCAGTACTTGGTAAGGACCATACTGTTTCTATCATATATATAAAAACCTGTACCACTACAACCCGATAAGGGTCTTGAGTTCAGTACTTGGTAAGGATACTGTTTCTAGGCCAAGGTTATATATATATATATATATATATATATATATATATATATATATAATATTCTTTACCACAGTAACTCTATAAAGATTATTTGAAAAATAAAAAATTAAATTAGTGACAAAGAATAAAAAATTAAAAGCAAAAAGCAAGAAAAAAAATTAAATAACCTAATGCAGGAAGCAGATAAGTGGTTCAAAATTTCAGTAAAAAATAAATTAAAAAAAAAGAAGAAAATTTATCAAAAAGTCACATTTTGGAAATTTATGAAGCCAGTATCGAAATTTATTAATTCTACATCAAGATACCTTTGCATTCATAAAATTGTCTATAGTAATTAAGACACTTGGAATTTCGAGTAACTCAAAATAAAAAAAATATATGTATATTTAACAAGATATATTTAAATTTAATTAGTTTAAAATACGCTGATGCTTATCAATCTTTCTTTTTTGCAATTTGTAAATAATTAAAAAATTCATAGATGAACCAATATTGAATCTTCTCCTGATGTTGCATATTTATTTATGGTTGCTATTATTATATTTTGAGCAAAATTTGTGTTTATAATTCAGCTACTAGGCTGATGGAAGATTGGATAATCCAAAGTATTATTTTCTGAAAATAGATTGAATTTCAGTCCAAATTACAGCATGCCTGACTTTTTGTTTTTTCTTGTCTAGCAGTAAATAAAACCACAGCCAATTATTACACAATGGTGTATTATTTCCAAATAGTAATATTTCAAAAATATCTGGTCTGTCCATTCATAGGACTTTCCATATAGCTTTGGTTTACGGTTCAGATAATTAGATTATCTTTCAAATGAGCATTTAGAATGTTTCGGGAAAGGGACATGCGCAGAATACTTCATAAAACATATCTACCAAATTTAGCGAAAAAATTTACAAATAGGCACTTGTAGAGCAGAAATTTGAAGCTTGTCTCAAGACGATCGCTGTGAGAATGCCGAACTGAGAGTGTTAAGAAGAAACTGTGTCTATGCAAGCAGACTGAGATGGTTCGGACATCTAATCAGAGGGTAAAATGGCACAGAGGAAAATATTGGATGTGCACTTCAGTGAGAAAAAAAAAAAAGAAGCTGAAGGAAGTAGCAAAATAATCCAAGGGAGGATGAAGTAGTGGGAAGCCTGGAGCACGTAATTGATGTCAGGAATTAGTCTGCAAAGTTCTTTAAGCTATATATCTCAGCTAATACTGGTCCGATTTAAAATATTGTTTTTTTATCTTGTAGAGAATTTTATCACGGATATTTATATTAAATTTTTGAACGGAGGGATTTTTTTTTTTATTCCATATTTGGATTCTACGTGCCTTCACACGTAAAAACCCAAATTTTGAGGCGGAGTTAAAAAAATGTTTTCCTTGGTCGATTAAATAGGTCTATAATGAAAATAATAAACATATGTTTTTAAAATTTGTAAATTTAATATGGACGTTGACGTGAATCGTGAAAGCGATTCTAGAAATTGTATCGAATACACCTAAACAATAATAAATAAAACTGAGAACGCAATAATTTAATAAAATGTGTTTTTGTTTTTTTGTGTGTGTTTTTTTATTATATTACTACAAATGTAAGAAATTCTTAAACTTACCTAATATTGTATAACAGTTTTTGGTATCACCTACCCATGTCCTACTATAAAATTAAAATAAATTAAAAGTTTATATAAGCATTATGGGAAATATTAGATTATTAAAATAATAATTTAATGCTTTGTTATTAATGTGCCAAGATAATCTATGGCAGTGGCTCTTAATTAACTTGAATCTATAATCATAAATTCATAGAGTCGAAACAGCAACTCCTGCTTCTGAGCCAATAGCAGCCAAACTTTAAATATAGGTAGATTTCATTTTATTACTTATTTATATTTTAGCATATAGTTTTTAGTATTTTTTCCTTAAAATAATTTAATGGTTGAAAAAGTTTTACAGATTCAGTTTGAGAAACAGTATTTCAGCCAAAAAATACATGTTTCACCTTACTATTACTATTTTGCTTACTAAAGAATTTTATATTTCTAAATTTAAAACTCAAAAACATTCTTATTATCTTGTAACTCCTTTTCAATAAATATTTCTCAATTTATCTATTGTGTTTTCTAAAGGAGACCAGGAGGTTGTTTGGCAATTGTTTGATTTTAAAGCTGAATAACGCATTGTGGGTTAGTATTTCAGAGAATTATATTTATTGTAGCACATGGCACAAATTTATTTGATTTGACAAATTTACAATTGTGACGCTGTTAACATTATTTTATTTTATTTTTAATTCTGTTTGAAAAATTCTAATCTTAATACTTTTATTATACATTTTCTTTCAGGAAAAACATATACACATAGATTATGTATAATCCTTCCAACTACGTCTCGGACTACACCCTTGAAAGTTAACCCCCCGGTTTAATGATAATTAATGTTAATCCATATGTTCCTAAACTATGCCAACAATTCTAATTAAATTCAACGTATGCTGATCACACTATTCCATGTTATGTAATCCTATGTTATGTCTAGTATCCCATTCTCTCACCCTTATTCGGAGCCAATATTCAACCAAATTTTTATTTTCGAAAACCTTAAAGCGTGGTCCTTCACTTAAAGTGAATAGTGACTCAGAGCTGTTGAAAATTTCATCAGTGAAGAGCAGTTTCGAGAAAAAAACTGCCCAACCCGATCCGTGAGGAATAGAAAGATGGCTTGATACCATCTTACACAAACCTTCTCAAATCACAATGAAATTTGAATTAAGATGTATATTTTCAACAGTCTCAACCATTGATTTAGTGGGAGAAATATTGAGATGCCTATTTCGGAAAGAAATACTGAATTATTTTCTCACTTTTATAAACCCAACCTTCGCTAACTTTGGGTCAAATAGTACGAGGCGTTTTTGAAATATATGCTTGCCAAGGAAAATACGTATTTCTTTTTCTTTTAGTCTTTATTTTTTCGAGCTGGGCCTATCGTAACTTCTTTTCTTGCCACTTGAGATATGTAAACACTGAAAAACTACTTTAAGGGATGAAATTTGTAAAAGGAAAATTATGAGTAAATTATACTTAATTAAAACCATTCTTCTTTTTATTCTGGGTTGAGTCTTTCTCAAATATCACAACTTAACAGTTTTTGCTACAAATAAAAACTACTCATTAACATAAACGCATTGCATGTCTTTTTTTTTTTTACGAACGAGTTGTGTTGATAACAAAAATATTAAGAATGAAAAAACAATAAAAATAATCCCAGGGTATTGTTGTAATATAATATTGGGTATCTGAGGTTTGGAAACTGCAAACTTTTTAAAAATAAAGAAAACACAAACTTAGACAGTTACAAATACTTTCATAAAAAGAACAATAATGTCTTTACCAAAAACGTTTTACCAAAACTAATTTTTTGTGCTTGGGATCCCGCAAGAATTTTGGTAAACTTTTTTGAGGATGTATTATTCGTAGTTGATGATAGTTTTATTTTTTCTAGATGGTCTGGTTTAGAAATTAATTAAGTAACCTTAAAGATTATAGTGGAATATATGGCCACCTGAGTTAATTGTAAAATTGCTCTCCATTCTAGAAGTATAATCCTTGTAATCAAAGAAGTAGCAGAGGCACAACTCTACAGCATTGAAAAATGAGGATGTTTTCTTTGAATCTCTCAAGATTTGTGCATACTTTACAGGTATGTAAATCGGTAGTTTCCAAGGACCTTTTAATTTGCTTTTCGATAATAGAGTGTATGGTGTTACCCTTTATTCTGGGTATGGGTTTTTATTAAAGATTTATGCGTAATACTTTGTTAACATGCAAATAGCTGTAACAAAAGCCCTGCAATCTACAATGTCATAACTGATTCCGGTGAATCCTACAATGCTACTTACTCAAATATGCCATTTTTTGAGTTGTGCTCCTTTCTTTCTGGATGTGAAATATATTTCAAGACCTAATCCAGTATGGGCTAACAAAAAAAAGTAGAGTAAATAAAATTAAACGCTGTTCTAAAGGCCTTTTCATTCATATAAAAGTAAAAGTTAATGCCTTATAGAATGTAACGACGCAAATATTGATTTTAGCTAGTTGCGTAAACAAATAAAGTTAAATTAAAAAAGGCTTCTGTTAAACTTCTGAAAACGTACTAAGAGACGCCGAAGAAGATGTACAATATGCAGAAAATAATCAGACGACACCAATTGAATTCATGAATTTACCTCTGTCCTAATAGGACCGAATGGCGCTGTCCGGTCTGAGTCGGTTTCCTCAGGGGACTTCTGTTGTGTAAGAAAAGTCAATAGTAGGGCTTGAACCGGTGACCTTAACGAGCCCGGAGCGCCCTGCCCATTCTCCACCCAGCGCCCTGCTCAGTAATATATTATTATTACTTCATAGAGTTGAGCTGTTCATTGAATATATCATAGCCCACCTTCTTCCCAGAGATTATCGGCCGAGTTATGGAAAATGTGACGAGGCTGGCACTAACTGCTCATTGTGCGAAAAGACATATGAATAATGGATTTTTTTTTTCTTCGTGTCCTTCGAGTTTAAGCTGTAGTTAATATTTTCTTATTTTCTTTCCTTCTTATTTTGTTTATTTTATTGTACGGATTATCTGGAGTCTGCATAAGTAATAAACATCTATTATGCAAATATAAACGGTGACATAGATTAGAATAAGCAGAAAATTATATCTTGTAAACTAGAAAATATTGATAGTTTAAACATTTGGCATTTTTTTTTCTCTTCGAATCCCTCGGTATATATTTCTAAATAATTAGATATTTAAATATTTAGACTTATATCCCTGTGACGTGTCAGAGAAATAAGTCTGGTTACAAAGCTCCTCATATTCAACTCCAACGTAAAATCCGTGCTCCTCTGCAAACTTGCAGCAATAGATACTTGAAATCTATTTTGGGAATTTGGTGGCCAAGAACCATTTCAAGAGCTGCTGAGAAGGACCAAGGAGAACAAAATAGAAGATTAAATAAGGCTAAGGAAGTGGAGGTGGATCGAGCACATCTTAAGTAGGAAGGAAGGCATCGCTCGGGAAGCTCTTAGGTGGAATCCTCAGGGACAACATCGAGTTGGCAGGCCATGGAAGACGTTGAGTTCTATCCTGGGCTAGGAACAAAGTCACATTTGGGCCAACCTCAAAGAAATGGCTCCAGCCAGAGACAGATGGCGTCCCTTCATCAAGATCATATGTCGCATGGAGGGATAACAGAAAAAAAATTAAATACAAACGGTGACAAAGATTGTAATAAGCAGAAAATAATATTGGAGAGAATTTGTTGACCGTATATGTATATTTAAAGGGAGAAGTTGGTCGGAGAGTGCGGTCAAAGAGTTACATACACTATTATAAGTAAACTTATATATTTTGTGCCGACGTTTCAGCCTAAGTTTTAGGCCATCTTCAGGGCTAAAAGGAAAACAAAATAACAACAATGAAAAAAGACAGGAGTACCAGAGGCAGTACCAGTAACAGTAAAAAATGATAAAAACAGAAATAAAAATAAAAATATAACACTAAATTACATAATACAAGTGACAAATGAAAAAGTAAATAAAATAAAATAACAATGGAATTATGGTTAAATAGATGTTATTAACCATAGTATACATCAACATTTTCAATAAAAATTTGCCTTTTTTCCCCTAGATGTCCACCTAATAATTTTTTGTAATAATTTTCAAAAGTGCATATGTTAACTTTTGATAGAAAACTTCTCAATTGGTGCCGCAATTTTGAATAGCAAGCACTACAAGATTTTTTACACCATGATGGCAGAATTCAGACAACTATGCGACGCAACAAAGTGGGGTAAAATATATTTTTACGCAGAAACAAAGTTGATATTCGTTTTTCGCACCTCAAGAAACAAAAAATAAGAATTATCATGGCAAAGGTAAAAATAAAATTTCCGCTAAACATTTTCGCCTTTTTTTTTCTAAAATTACAAAAACATTATGATAACTTCAACACGACTTACCTATCCATACGAAACATGTAAGTGGTTTAGGGTCCTATAAATTACACGAAATGGAACAGCCCCGACATCCGCATACAAATCAGAACCGGAGATATAAAAAAAGCATTTGAAGATTTTTCATTTAGTTCACACTACTTTTTCTCCCTTATAAAGCCATAAAATCAAAAAGTTATTGTTATGGTTTAGAGATCGAAATTTTCCAACGGTTGTAGTAACGTTGATTTTGGAAAAAAAAATCCTGAGAATTATGAATGCTTACGTGAACGCCGGACATCGGCAGGAAAAAAAAATCCTCCAGAAAAATCAAATAAAAATATTTTATTTTTTATTTCTATGAAAATTAGTATTTATGGGTTTTAAAGGGTGCTAAAATTGAATCTTACTTTTCCCCAATATATTTTTTTTTTTTTGGCCTACTTTACAATAAACCTTTTTTGATTTTTGTAATTTTTGGTATAAAAAAAAATTATTCAATGTCCATTTTGTAAAAGCATAAGCTCTAAAAGTTATTGGTATGGGTTAGAGATAAGAAATTCAGCTTTCCAATGGTTGTAGTAACGTTGAATATTGAAAAAAATTCTGAGCAGTTATGAATGCTTATGTGATTGCCGAGCGTAGTTTGGTTTTTGAATTTTTTTCTATTTTTAAGCTCATTTAATTCAACGGACTATATTTGTTTCTTATTTTTTACTAAAAGCAAATGGATTAGTATATGAGAACATTCATGCAGGGAAAAGGTAGAAAACAATAATATTTTTTTCTTTGAAAAGAAAAGTTTCAATAAAATCGGAGATGCCATGTCCGTAATCTCCCCTTGTTAGTAACAAAACTGTGTATACAGACTTTAGACCTACCAACTTTCGAACAACACATAAGGAGTGCAACAATTATTTTATAATAACATAAACTGAGATACCAACAGACTGATAAGAGGCTGATATGGCTGACGATTAATATGAATCTAAAAAGGAGCTGGATGAGAGATCATCCTTACTACCCAAGAAGTGCAAATGACTGCTGTCTCTCCATGGATGCTGTCCATGCCTGGCGTATGGTAAAAAAAAGGAGTGGCTAGTCCCTCAAAAAAGTTGACATAAGAATAAATCCATCGCAGCAACCAGGCAGATTGTTCAATACTTGCCCCACTAAACAGGAAATAAAAAAGAAAAGAAGAAATCTGTTTCTTCATAAAAACTTGATTAAATCGTGAGAATTTAAAATTATTAGATAATAAGCATATCATTTTGAAGGATTCAAGTATCATATTTTAATATGATTTGTTTGTAATATTTCGGAACTAATCAGCTTATTAATAAGGTCTTAAGAGGCCGCCACAATTTTATAACCTCCTAGGGAGTCCAGGAATTTCTAAAAAAAAGAAGGTTCTTATCAAGCAGTTTGTGACAACACTGTGTCGCAGGAACTGGGTAGAAGGGGGAGGGAGTTTCATAACGGCCCTAATTATTGAAATTGTTTATGAAAATCCTCCAATAAAGAAGTCTCCAACTATCAATAGATTACTACAACTATCAATTATTTTTTCTCCTTTTAGAAGTCATAACAAATAATTAATTTTGATAAGGAAAACAATGTTGGATTTCAGATTCCAGCTTTTATCAAGGAAATTATTGTTTGGTGTCGTGTCAGTAATTAAATAAAATGTGGCTGATAAGAGGCTGATATGGCTAACGATTAATATGAATCTAAAAAGGAGCAGGATGAGAGTTCACCATAGTTCACCACCGTCCAAACAAGTGAAGCGTCCGACAGCACTGAGTTTACTATTTCCCGGTGAGATAGTGATGCCGTCGGAAGTTGCGTCTCAAGAAAAGTTATGGGATGGTTAATTAATTTTGTTATTTAATAAATTAATTGGTTATTTAATTACAATCAACTAATTGTGTTCAGAACATTGGTCGTTGCACTTTACGGAGAAACAATATGTATATAACAGATAGTTAATATCATCTATAAAATGGTTTTTGACTGAATAGTGAAGACTCTCGATGTACAAAGCGATTCGCCAATGTTTTCTATTTTCAAAAAATTCGACCTATCCTGTATCCCACAAAAACATTAATTCTTTTAATTTTTAAAAATAATTTTGGCGTTTGGACGCGTTTGATATTGAAAGTAGAAAGGGAAAATCATCTTGATTTCTCCCTGTAACTGTTTAATCTTTATAAACGAAATATAAAGTTAAATAATGTTAACTAAAAATAATTGAAGGATTTTCTTCAAAAAGAAGGTACCATTTTTCAAATTTTAGGAAAAAACTATTAAAAAAAATTTGAAGATTCAAATTGTAAGTTATGTAAAAGAATTATTTTTAATAAATTTTCTTAATTTTTCATACATACTAGGACAGTATTTTCAGTCAAAAATTTAATTTCCAGACGATGTAACACAAGCTTGATTGTTGGTGCTACCAATTTTTTTTGCCACGAAATTGATGTTTTATCTACATCTCGGAAAAAAATTACCATTACAATATTTTATTTATTTAACACTTCAAGTGAAATATAGTATAAATATTGTTTCCATCACAGTGAAAATCGCGTATTTTTGAATGCTTTAGTTTTACTTTACATGAGAACTGATGACACAATATAGTAATATGTAATTCCAAACTCCTCTGAGATGGAGCCACCTCCTTTTTGCACAGAATCCTTCAATTACTAATTCATTAGCCAATCCTATTACTTGGTGGCAGTATTAAACGATAAAACCGTTAAATTAATAGCTAAGCATATATATTTTTCTTCGTTTTACAAATAAATTAAATTCCTTAGCATTTAACTTTTTAAGCTTATTCAGAACATTGAAATATATATTTTTTAATAATGCTTAGTTTTTATAAGTACTATTCTTAAATATATAAGTGTTTTATTGTGCTTTCGCTTTCGCAAAGGGAAACGTATTTTCCTAGGCACACACATTTCGAAAATGGCTTGTTCGATTTGGCTTAAAGATGGAGGAAAGTTGAGGATTAGGGTGAAAACGGTTCAGCATCAGTTTTATAAAATACCATTCACAAAATTCACTTACGTGTGCGCAAACTTATTTTCCTTGGTACATCTTTATTTCGAAAACAGCTTGTCGGATTTGGCCCGAAATTGGAGAAAGCAGGTTATTAAGGATGTTGATTTAGAATTTAATATCGAATTTTTCATGGCGTATGCGCATTTCGATTTACTGTTTTATTTTTTAAGTTTTATTTTATACAGAGATTGTTTATTAGCTGTTCCCGGGTTCTAAATCCTGTTTTTGAATAGAATTTTCGACCACGCTTGCGTATTTCGATTTACTCTAATTGTTGAAGCTTTATTCGAAATAGGGATCGTTTATTAGGTAATCGAGTTTTCTGATTCCGCTTTTTGAATCGAATTTTTGATCGCACATTTCGAACTATTATTTTTGTGTGTACAATTTTCCGAAATATGTCAAAATATACAATTTACAATTGTTTTTCCTTGCACGTTTGTTTTTCCTTATGTACCAATGGAAATGGTGGGAAAGCTATACCGACCTACTTGGCAGACGTTTTTATGTTCTTTAGGAGTACTAGATGATATATCATTGAATTTGTGTTATGGAAGAAATTTCGTATTAATATTATAAAAATATTATTTATATTTTTTTATTTATTAGTTTTCCACATTAATTTAATTTATTCCTTTTTTTTTAAATGCTAAAGTAGGAATAATTTCTAAATCATTGTAGAAATAACCCTTTCACCTTTCGAAGTCAATATGAATAAAAGAAATAACAATAAATATCTGATGAAAGTCCCTGCAGTTTTAAGTGAGCTATTCGTTATCAAATATATAAATATTGATGAGGATATCATATATATATATGATTCCCGCTAACGAGTTTACTAACTTAAGTATCGATAAATGTCACTAAATGGCTAATGAAACTTGGGAATGAATGGCTGGCTCGGTAGCGGTTCACATATCATTTGAGCTTCTGGGGCCACCGAGGTAGAGTCCAAACTGTATAATTAAAGAACGAGATCGTATATAAAGGCTGATGAAAAGCGTGTTGCTCCAGCTGGGAATTATTTATCGCTAGTCTCTAATAAAGATCCGGCTTAGTTCGATTATTTTTTTAATTTTGATTTTATGTACATTGAAGGATGTGGATGTGGATAATCAATATTTGGTAACATCGAAATTATAGACTCAAAGCAAGAATAAAAAAAAAAACAGGTAAAATAACAATTAGGTGTAAGTAAAAAAATTGAGGAGTAGGGCAAAGTCAATTTGGCTGTCCTGGGATTTCTAGAAACTCGGGATTTTTCATGTTTTCGTTGTTTATTATTTTTTTTTTTTCAACCCCTCAATCAGCATTCAGTTCGTCTCAAAGCAGAATACATTTTGTGATATTAATTGTTTAAAAATAAAACGTTTGTAAACAAATTTATTGTGAAAAGTTTGCACAAGTTACATTCTATCCGAACTGCATTTCGAAAACTTTCACTAAATGTTTTAAACGTAATAAGTATATTTTGATTATTTGGGGGACAATTTCAAAACGGCAAGTAGACCTGCTGAGTGGCTTTGCCGAGGGGACGTGGTGGACGGTTCGCTCGGGGCGAGGTGAGCGAAAAAGTGGAGAGTAAAACAAAAATCACATTACTGAAATCGGAAGTTTATATTAAACATTATTTTTGTAATTAGTGAATAGCATTCTATGATCTCATAATGCATACTTTTACGATTTTGGGTACTCCTATTTGCAATATGAAATTTTTAAAAAATAAATAATTTTAAAAAAAGTTAAAATGTAATGTGAAAATATTACTTTTCATAAATTAACTGTCATTACAGTTTTAATATATATATCATATATATATATATATATATATATATATATATATATATATATATATATATATATATATATATTATTAATATATATTCTCATTTTGAGTGAGGGCTGAGGGAGTAATAGAAGTGAAAAGGACGCTTAACAAAAGTGAACCACCCCGGGCGCACGAACACCTTGGCATCCCATAGGCAAAAAAAACTTGGGGAAAGTAAAAAAAAATTGTTCCGTAACTAATCATAAAAGAGTTTTCTGTTTTTTAAAGTACCTACAAAATCGTAAAACAAACAAACCAAGTCAGATTTGTCTCTGTTTGACACTAATATGTCATTCAAATTTGCAACTTTTGACTTTGAGGTTGTTTTTATATGCCTCTAATTATTATGGAGTTGGTCCCGATTTTTGTGTATATTATTGTTGACTAGACCTACCATTAGTAAATAGTGAATGGCCAAAATATTTACATTTCAAATAAATTTTAAAATTCAAAATTCTCAAGTATGTTACTATCCATACCCTTATTCACATAATAATTTCCAGCTCAGATTGAAAGTAGTAATTAGAAGGTACAAGTTTGCTATTTTGAAAAAAATAATAATATTTAAATTTAAAAAATTTCCAATGGTTAGGAGATCATCAAGAACTTATGTCTTCGGGGTGTGGAGAAAGTGAGTGCTCAATTATGTTACCACTATTATTTCGGAAAATATTCGTTTCCTAAAGTGGTAATCCTGAACTCCTCTGACCTTGGGCGATGCAATGTCTGATTATGTCGCAGTTTTTTTCTGGAATCCGGACAATTTGTGTAAAACTGAAACAACAACTGAAATAAGAGCGAGTATTTTTCTTCATCCTCAAGCTTGTTACCATATCTTTATCGTTCTGTATTTATTTATAATTTTTTTAAGCGGCTACGGTTAAAAGCCCTACTTTAAATATGTGATAACATATCGTGTAATTTAATTTTTTAGTATTGTTAAGTTTTACTTTGGATATAGAAAAGAGCAATTATCTAAAACTTACAAGATTGATTATAAATTATGTCTATTAAATCAAATATATATTAGTAAATTCGAAGTTTATATTTATGATAATATCAAAATACAATTATCTTCAATTTTCATTTTTTTCTCATTAAAAAAAAATATACAAAAGTCAATTTTCCAGCTATTAACCCCAAATATTGATTTTACTCAGGAATGTTACCAAGTATCATATCATGTCATTAATATTTTATTTCGCTGCAAAACTGTTAAATGAAATTGGTCCAAAAGTAGGATAGTTCTTTTTCGCACACTATAGCAATAACTGAAATAATAATAAGCTGATACTTGCCATGCAACAACAAAAATTTGCTTGCAAGGGCCCAGTGATTGTAAGAAGAAAAAGATTAAAAGTACTCAGTGAAGGTAAATTTGCTTAAATCGGGATATTTGAATGATAATGAAGAATCACTATATGTTTTTATAACTACTAGGGTAAAAAAAAAAGTTTTTTCGTACACACTGGAAATTTAGATTAAGAAACATCCTTGAGCATAAAAAAGATTACTTGTAGGTTTGTATATTTTAACCACACTATCATTGAACCCATTGAATTTGATTTGGTACTTAATTTAAATATTTTCTGGAATAAATATACATATAAATCAAGTTACTTTACTTGAACTTTGCGAAAACCTACAGTTCTGGAAACTCCAACTTGACAAGTCTAATGAATGATCCTAATATGCTTCTGATATATTTTTAATGATTAATATTTTTACAAATGTATGAGTAGCTCGATTGATTACAATAATGATCCTCTTGGCTGCATGAAATCTACGTGTAGGTGTGACGGGAAATCATTTACGTTAATCATTTCGCCCATAGATTATTTGCCATAGGCCGACAATGAGAAAATATTTTTTTTTTATTGAAAGAAGTTCTAAACTGCCTATTCCCTAATCAAGTTATAACATTAAACCTATAGTCCTATCTAGTCTATATAACATTAGATATGAAGGACAAAACACAGATATGGAACATTCAGAACAAATTTAAAGTATAAAATCCCTATGTCAAGGTTACATAAAAGGTAAAAACCTACCTTTCGCAAAAGTCATAAACTCAAAGTAATAAAAACCATCATCAATAGTGCAGCTTACAGTTTTCTCTATTAGAATAAACAGCGAAAAGGAGTTTTCTCTTATCAAAGGGTAGATAAAAATAATTATCTTTAATAACATACCTGAGCAAAAATAATAAAAAATTTCCAATTTAATTTTTTTTAAATATTAACAAATGAAGAACTCGCAAAAATGATGTAGATCCTAATAGCAAATACGTTTGAGAACATAGACAAAAAGTTTGAGGAAGATAAATCACTTTTTATTTTTTCCAAAAATCGCATTGCTAGAGGGATCAATTTGACAAGTCTGATAAGAACGACCCATATTACACTTAGAACCCACAACTACTCTTCATGGACGTGAATATTATTATTATTTTTTTTGTCCTGATTTTGATAGTCGCTTTGATAGTTCGCTTGAAACTGAACCAAAGGATCCAGACATGGCATTGTTAAAATATTGCAAAACTCTTCGTGTTCCTCTTTCCCTTCAGCTAATGAAACCTGGTATTCTAGTAATGATTACATGGTACATGGTACATTATGAATCGCCTATTCAATATCCCTATCCTGCTTTAGCATTAGAGATTTTTAAATGCAATCGAGTTTTATATGAGCCCAAATATAGTTTATAAACCAGGTAATTTTATCGGTATTTGTACTGTTTGGGGTCATTGTTGTGATCTATTTTGCTCTCTATTTATGATTAACTTTGTGATTTAGTTAATTTATATTGAATTGCTAATTAGCTTCATGGAAAAATAACTGGTATAACCTGGGGTATCGGTTTTTGTGCTCATTGGAATTTTAAGTGTGCCTGTGTTGCAAAAAAAATTGTACACAGAAAGAGCCAAGGCTTTTTAATAAATTTTTATAGGAACAAGAATTGTCAATTTCATAATCATTGTAAATATGAATTTCAAAAATTAATATTGACACTGAAATTTTCTTAATTTAATTGAAGCTATATATGAATATTCCCAGATCATGAAATCATTTTTACAGATGTATCTAAATCAGAGAATGGTGTGCTGTGACACCAAAAGGTAAAAATTCATGGAGGCTGAATGAGCTAAATTCTATAATCACAAGTGAAACATTGGCAATATTAAAAGATTTTTAATTTATAGAAAATGACAATATTGCACAATCAGTCATTGTGACAGACTCCTTATCAGTTATAAATGTACTACAAAACGTCTGGATCGCCAACCAATTTTTTCAAAAGATTAAGGCCATTAACATGAACCTTACACAAAATGGAAACACAATGGAAACACAAACACAAAAAACTGCTATGGGTCCCTTAATGCATTGGAGTAAGCCGCAAAAAACGAGCCGTTGAAGGTACAAAAGGGGCATCAAAAAGCTGTGACATCACCTTTTTATGATCGACGTTTTTTTATAAATGGAAAAAGATGATTGGCATCAAGATCAAGAAAAATTGGGATGAAAAGTGGGAAAGACTTCCACAAAACCCTCACGTCATTTCAAAGAGCCGAATGAGTATTGCATACTCAGATTTAGAAAAGAGTCAACACTTTTTAGATGGAATGTGCAGAAAAGTATTTTGAGAAAATCGACGGAACTACGTAATAAAGACAGATTTTTTTTTTATTCGATATTTGGATTCCACGTATCTTGAAACGTAAAACTTCAAATTTCGAGGTGGGGTTAAAAAAAAAATTCTTGGTCAATTACAAAGGTCTATTATTGAAAATAATTAACCAAAAGTATTCTAATATTAAATAATGTATTTAAAACACTAACTTTTATAGATATCTCTTCGCATTTCTATTTTTATATATCTGAATGTCTTTACTACGTAGTTCCGTCGATTTTCTCAAAATACTTTTCTGCACATTCCATCTAAAAAGTTTCGACTCATTTCTAAATTTGATAATATACCATGTTGAGTCAGGCTGGAAATCTCCTAGTAGGTATTCTTTTAATGCAAAAGCAATCAGTGCTGCCAATCTAAATAATGAAAGTACGTGGAGTAATTTTAGAATGCTTTCTGAAATTATATTTAAACATTCAGAGGCGGATCGAAACACGTGAGACCCCTAGGTGGTCCGCTTAATCGACCCATGCTAAGCGGTAAAAATTCCAGGATTCCTCCCAAAAAATGTTTCAACGTAGAGGTCCTCGAAGGGTTTTGTATTAACCTTTTCATTCAGTTCCAAAATCTTTTAATTAACATTGCCGAGCAATCCTGAGGAAGATTGTGTCGGGATAGTTGTTTTTGTAATTGAATTTAATTTTATAGAGGAAATAATAATGCACCATATCAGCTTATTTCGATATTTTGTTGGACCTATAAAAGTAAACGTAATTTTTTTGTAAAGAAAATTAAAACTAATTTATACTATTTTTATCAGGGACAAAGGTGCCCTTAAACAGCTTAGGGCCCATTGGCAGTTGCGTATTTTGCCCATTAGTTAATCCAACACTGGTTGGAAGGAAGTAGAAAGTGAGATTCAACTGTAAGGATGCTGATTTAAATAAAACGAAATCCTGGATATATTATAAAGTTTATAAATAAAATAGATACAATGGACCTCAAATGGAACAGCTGTGCGCTATGGATACAAAAACACAAGAAATCTTTGGAAGGCCCAAGTTTAACAAATATGGAATGGATTCCCATTCTAATAGAATAATAATAAAATTATTATAATAATAATTAGATGAATTAAAAAAATAGGTAATCAGGTCATATGGTATGTGGAGATGCAATCATGACTAAGTTAGGTACTTGACTTCTAATAGGACATGAACTCCATTTTTAGGTTTTAGGTTCCGATTTCTCATTCTATAGAGTATCTTCTCTTTCAGAGTAGAAACAAGATGTAATCACCTGATGATAAGAAGATTTCATAGCTGTCAAAAACAGCATTTATTTTAATATGCAGTGGAGGATCCACACTGTAGGAAATGCCCATCAATTTATTATTGATAATTAAAAAAAATAATAAATCAAGTTAATATCCATCATTTATCCTTACGTTTTAAATGGAGAGTGATAAATTCAGTGTCTGAACTCATTACTTCAGCAAGTTGAAAATATGGAAAAGGTAATATATCAACTGTTAAAAGTATTGAGTCGAACGAATTCCGCTTCAATACCAATTATAAATTATCGACTGCCGTTTTTGTATATTAAACGAAATGAATTACATATTTTAAATAAATGCAAATTTCATAATAATAAATCTCTCCAGAAAAGAAAACTACGGAAAATGGCAGTTATAATAGTTGCTTGCAAGGACAGAGAAGGCTTGCTGGTCGTATATCAAACCCTTTGTCGGTACTCAGAGAAGGGTAATTAGGTGCAGTCATCGGTGCCTTTGCCCTGCCTGGACAAAATCACAGCTACGCCCACAACTTCCTCAATACCCGTTGAGCTGCACCTGTTGTTGGGCTATCTCATGTTGCAATAAGGTTGTGGACCGAATCGGAACCAGTCATGCTGAATTTAGAAGGCGGTGTATCTAGGCCACTCTGATTTTATCATGCAAAAAAAAAATTAAATACGGATATCAGAATTGCAGTATATTAGAATTTTATGCAGGATGCTAGGTGATGGAGAAATCCTATCACTAAATGTGTTATTGACATGAAATATAGATTATAATGATAAAATCTATATTATTATTTTTTTTAGCATATTGCCCTAGATTAATTGATCATCGAATTATCCAAAATTACTATTGGTCAAGATTATCTTTATATAGTGGATTTAAATATAAAGGTTGAATTAAACTCAAAAATATTTTTGCCTGTTTTTACATTTTTAAATAGTATGTAGTATGTGTACATTAATTCATAAGTAATTTTAAATCGAATATATTTTTTTTAATTGTCGTTTAGTGATTCATTTCCTCCTCTTGGTAATATTGGAAGATTCCTTGCACCTATTGTCGGAACTAGTGAAGAGGATACTGAATGTTTTATCCTTCTTAGTTTTAGAAAATTTAAAAAAAAAAAAATTTTTTTTTGTTTCTTACTATAGTTCCTATTCATTAGGAAGTAAAATTCCTAAAATGAGTTACCAATGCAATTTCTATCAATGAAGGCTATTTGAAAATATGCAGTTTTTTCTTCATTATAAAAATCCAGTGAAGAATTTTCGTTACCACATTTGCACAACCTTGCACAATCATTACCATTTTGGATAAGCCAGGTATGGAATAGTGAGTTTCGATTTGATTGAACCATCCTAGACGTCATAACGATTTATACCGTTTGAGAACAACAGTTCCATCAGGTTACGAGACGATGCGACGTCATTTGCTGATAGTATGATTAATACGTCTGCTACTTTTCTTCGCTGGTCGTTTCTTCTCAGATTGCGTCGGCCTTATTCGGTGAACCTGTTGCTCCTTCATCAAGGAAGCCCCAAGATACTTCTCTCTCGCGAATCGTGACGGGCATTGATAAGATTCCCCCAAGCCAGATTCGTTTTCCCATTCCATTTAAAGGTAGGAAGATATTTGAAGCCACATTTCGAAATAACTGTGATTTTTTTTTTCTATCTTTGTTTCTCATTAGGGGGAAGATTCGTGAAAGTTGCAGGAGATTAAACGCTTCGATTAAAATTTCTTCATATAGATGAAGGATTACTGGAACAGCTGGTAATTGCGGATCCTGCCATCAATGATGTAAAGCTTTAAAGGACTCGCTGAGGCACCTTTAAAAAAAATAATAAAAATAAATATACACCTGCATATTTAACTCTCAAACGGCAAGGCTAGGGTCAGATTGGCCCTTTTCTAAGCCTTTGCTTAATTATTAACGCGACGTTTTATTATCTTAAACAGAAATGAGATCCTCATTAGACCTAGGAATCATAAAGCATTCTGGACCAAGCAATGGACTATCTTCAGCAGTTCACACATACTCTACCTACAACCTAACGAATGATATTAATAATATATATATATATATATATATATATATATATATATATATATATATATATATATATATATATTTTGAGTTGTTATAAAATTACAAACACAGTTTTTTTTTTTTTTTTTAACGGAGTCAGCAGCATTTAGTATAATCAAAGATATACTTTCTTTATTTTTCAAGTTTGTTGGACATTGATTATTACATTATTATGTGATCAATTGGACAGGATTTTTTCAAATTCTGTCTGCAAAATAGCTCTCGAAATCCCACAAAAGAATATTTCTGAATGAGGATTTTTGGGCATCAGAAGTCGAATGGTATAATCCATTACCAAAGAAACTTTTTTATTAATTAATAAACGAATAAGTAAAACAAAAAAACCGAATAAAACTTCAAATTAAAAAACGAGACTCGTTTTTAAACAGGACTAACTATCAGCGGTAATTTATTCCAGACAAGTTTCATTCACTGATTAAAAAATAAAGAAAAAATTTTTTTTTTCAAATTTTCATAGAAAAAACAAAGAGAAAGTGCTTTGTTTTGAACTTCTCTAATGATTAATAATATGTCTGTTTCAACCCGAGTTTTTAGTACCATAAAAAACCGGCTATTTTATGGTGGCCAACATTTAATTGTATTGAAATTGTGAAGAAGAAGAAGAAATTGTGTTTAATAAAGTAGTTTTATAGCATTTCCAAATCAATTGTAACCTTTTCTAAATCAATTGCCACCTTTTCCATTTCCATTGTAATCCTTTCCAAATCAATAGTCACCTTTTCCAATTAAATTGTAACTTTTTCCATTTCAATTGTAACCCAACCGGACATGGATAAATTCAATATTAGTTATTTTATTATTGAAAACAAATTATTTTAATTGCAACAATGATTTTTGAAATAATTTCGGCATATTCTTTCGGCATTTTTTCGTTTATTAGATAATTGATATTAAGTGCTAATTTCAAGTAGGTAGTTTAAATTTTTTAAATAAAATTGTTGTTTATTTATATATTAATATAAGGTATATCACTGTACAGCATATAGATAGGTACAGAGTAGAAAAAGTACCAATTGTATTTTTTCATCCGCGTTTACTTGCAAAATAAATACTAATTAAATAAAATAATTGCCGAGTATACTTCTAAATGAAAATTTGGTTAAAGCTTTTATAAAAGGTTTGCTACTTGTCAAAATAGTATATTAATATATTCTAAATTTGACCATGAGTTATAGAAATTTAAGACATACTAATAGAAAAAATAAGTTAATATTAACAATAACTGTACTATTTCATTTCTCCAGTTCAATAATATTTTTGCAACACTTGAATAACATCTAAGGATTCCTATAAAGTGATTTAAGTAAGTATTTATGCACTTTTGGTTTCTGAAGCATTGATTAACCAAATTGACTCTAAAATCGTTTTGGGGTCTCAAAATAATGAATTATTTTACTTTTACAATAATGATAAATAAAATTAGCAATCAAGATTATTCTCGTAAACCTTTGTAAGCTTAATTAGTCATTGTGTGTTTCTACAGTGAATTTCAACGGAGAACACTGGAAACAAACTAGTGGGCTAAGTTAGATTCACGAAACGTTATTGTGTCAATAACATACAACTTACTTTCTGTATAATATAATTTTTATTTGGCATTGGCAGAGGAAGGAGAGGAGGGAGCTAATAACGACTCGAGGTAAAGCGTTGGCAGATCTCAAGTCGCAACAAACGCAAAGATGTAGAGTCCTTACCCGGCTGAGAATAGGGCTCAATTAGACTGACGCATGTTCACCTCATATCGAAGGAATAACTCCTAAGATAACAGGAATTGTAAATGTAAGCTTGACAATAGCCCATATAAAGATTATTCTTCTAAGAAAGGAAGGATACCCATACTACCGCAGGGAATGTAGCCAAAAAGGAACAGCAAGTAGTGACTCAGTTGCATTTGGAAATAATGGTAGTAAGGTAGACGCAGTGATGTCCCTAGAAAAACTAAAATAGATCGCACTATCTTCTCTCTAGCAAGCTACATCAAGAAACCAAAGTGAGGAGAAGGAATTTCAGAAGCGGGATGGTGCAAATATTTCTACCGGCCGAGCACTGGATTTGCATACGGCTGTAAGACAAGTGGCCATGGAGGAGACAAATATTAGTGAGGTAGGATGGAAGAGGCATAGAGCACACCAATAAGAAATGCTTATAGGAAGTCTAATAACTTTCCCTAGCTAAGAAATGCGCATTTATATAGGAGGGTTCTCGCCTGTTGGCAGCACCACCAGCCTCGTACACCCTGGCCGCTACAGTCTCTTATTAGCTATTCCGTGTTATGCTCTTAATTTTGTCTTTTATTCTAAATTTAAAATTGTTATTCCTATAACACTGTCTACTTCATTGTTTGTAGGTATGTCGGCGTGACTGGAGAACTAGAAAACGGTTATGCAATAAATAAATCAAAAATAAGATTATTCTGAGACGTGTTGTCGCCTTAGTATTATATATCGTAGATTTTATAGATTTCATTTACAATCCTCTGACTGTAACAGAAAATATATTTTTTCACTTATTAATCAATTACACAATTATACAAGGAACACATATTTTTTTAACATTGAATAAATAAATTATTGTTGACATTGATGCGGTAGATTGAAGACATAGCATGTGAAGAAATAAGTGTTTTTTTCGTAGGACATTGTAGGAAAGGAATGAATTTACAGTTTCGAAACGAGGCAGTACGAATGACGAAACGTTTGCTGTTAAAACCAATTCTATGGAGAGAGGGGGGAAGGGTGAGCAAGTTAAAAGGCTGGAATCTATTATTTATTGAGTGAACAAAGGAACGCGGGGTGAGCAAATTAAGATAAAAGGAGGCTTTTTGGTTCTAAAGGATTTGAAAAGATAGACACTAGACTAGTCCAAAATATATTTTTGTAAAAAATTGGGAGGGTTCTTGGAGAATGGAAAATATTTGCCGAAGTAGTGATGTCCCTTCAAGGAGTTTTAGGAAAATCCTCAATTTAAAGGGTATCTGTCTCAACGAGGTTAATGGCAGATTTTTCGATGTCGATCAGATGCATGAATGAAAACATGTCATGTGTGTAACGTATTTACCGTTGTCCTTTACCTACCATTCTGAATGAGAAACCATAGACAAGCGATTTTTGGTCTAGCAAAGAGTTCTTAGACTAGAGTTGGAAAATGGACACGCGATATATCGATATATCGGAGTTGAAAAACCGATATTTTCTATCGATATCTCAACATCCGATATATATCGATGACACCATATGGTAAATTATATTACAGTAGAATCTCGATAATTCATATCCCGGTTATTCGTATGAATTTTCTTGTCTCTTGAATATATATCTTTATTTGGTATAAAAACACTGCAATCCAGTCCCCTCGATAACTCTTATTTGTATTCATTTCCAAGTAATGTGATCGTATTATAAATCGAATTTCAAAAAAAAAATTTGGTTAACTCTCAATCTTTCTAGGAACAGAGGTGAGTGAGACAGGAATCGTTTCTAAGAATTTCGGTCGGTTTACCCTTTTTTTTCTATTCAGCTCTTTCTTTAAAAAAAAATTGTAAAAACTTCTAACCAAATTGTTAGCCGCCAGCATGGATTGATCTGAAAAATTAAGTTCGCTCATGACTGGCAAATCCGCGAAAGCAAGGTGTTTTATAAAGAAAAACGTTACCGATAGTCAATCGTTCAAACACAAAAGCATGTACCACAAGCTAAATTTTCAACTGTGTTTTTGCCTCCTAACACAATCTCTAAGCTGCAGTCTCTAGACTTGCCATTATTAAACGATTTAAGACATTTAACGGAAGGAAGTAGTGATGCAACTCTTAGAAAGCATCGAGGATGGGAATCACCTACCTCAAAATTTCGTCTACGTATAAAAGAAGATGAAGAAGAAATTGATTGTGTGTCATTTCTTAGAAAAATCAGATGTTTGTGTAAACGTATTTTCTGCTCTGAACATGTTTAACGAAGCCATCGCTAAGGCCTGACTTATCATGAGACAAGGATTGCACCAAAAGAAAATAACCAAATTTTTTTCAAACGTGATACTTTAGGGTTTTGTTTATTTAACTATATAGTTTGTATGTTCATTCACATTAATACAATTTTGAATTAATTTTATTATTTCCTATTTTGTACCGCCTATTCTTGGAAATATCGCTAATTTTGATTTATCGATAATTCATATCAACCTTTTGAACCCTTGATTATATGAATTATCGATGTTCAACTGTATTTTATTTTAAGTAGCATTTTCCTTTATTTAGTAAAACTCCAGAATCGTAACCCCAACACGGCGAAGGTCTAGATTTTTTAAGATCAGTCAGGTTCTAAAAAATCTAAATGTCCCCCATGTTGGGGTTAACATTCTGGAGTTTTAGCAGTAAATATAACAATAATCAATATTTAATTACCAAACAATAATTAGTAGATAAGATTTACATACAAATAATGTTGATGAATCCTGTATAAAGAAAAATTGATGATTTCATGAATTGATGAATTTTCATTGATGAATTTTCATTGATGAATCATGAATCATTTTCATTTTCGAAATTCCTGGAGGAGCATCATTATTTTGGTAAATACTTTCCAGTATTTATGACCATCAGTGACCAGTTTAATAGACATCTAGGAAGTATTGTCGTCGGAAAATGGGGTAAAGGCAGCTTAACTCGACATGCCGACTGAACAAGAACGCCCGAAGATGAACTAATGAAACAATTCATTAGTTTCTTCAGTCTCATGCTAACTAGACAGTCCACTATATACAAGATAGTGGACCATACTCACAGTGCTTGACAGTAAAGAAGACTAAAAACTGACAGGGATCTGGAGGTATAGTATCAAGGAATCTTATGAACTGTCTGATTTGTAAGAATTGTTAATCAATTTCATGGTGAATCGCGTTTCCTCGTAAAGGAGGCTGTCAAAACAAACTTCGAAAAGGGTGCTTAAAGGCACTAACTGGTTCTGAGTAGATGATAATCTACGGTTCTATCGATAACGTGGTAGTTGGAGTGCTTTTAAAATTGCTGTCAGATAATCTATGAAAACACCGCGAATACCATCAAACTTTCAGACCATCAAAGATTCGTTGCTTTAATGCCAGACAATGCTGTTTACAAAATACAGATTTTAGATAATGTCCACTAAGTATGTTTAAATATTTTTTTAGTATTAAAATATTTATGAAATTTTGGAGTTAGTATTTTGTTATATTTGTATTAACTAGAAACTGTGTCAGTACTATCAAATAGTACTTTACTTGTTATACTTAGAGAAAGTTATCTACCAGACTTAATTTTGTAAATAGTGTTGTTTGACATTAAAGCGACGGATTGCAAATCAGTTCTAGTCACATTATAAGTACCATAGAAGTGACTGCGGATTTTGTTGTGCTAATTAATTTCTAATTATTGTATCCAATCTATTTTATGTTCTACAGTCCGTGTGAAATTATTAATAATAAACTAAAAAGAATATAACATTTTTTTTTTTAAATCCGTCATTTGTTCACCACCGATAAAAATAGGTATTTTCAAAATGTTGATATGTTTAGTGTTTAAGTCATTAGGGAAATGAATTTACAGTTATTAAGTTGAGAAAAAAAATTGCGGCCGGCTCTTCGCCTTTATTTGATTAGCCTCTTATAATATATTTTGTTTTATTTATTTCTTTATTATTTTTCTTGAGGAGAATTTGGTCAGGAGATGCGGTCAACGAAAAAGTACGCACAATAAGTATGCCTTATTTTTTATTGTGTGCCAACGTTTCGGTCTAAATAAATAGTAGACCTTCATCAGGGCAGTTGAGAACGTCAAGAGGTTTACTTCTTAATGTGTACTTCTTCATTTACCGCATCCACCGATCAACTTTTCAAATATGTCTATGGTCAACTACATCCAAATCAATACCAATACATTACGTTTTACCTTTATTTTATAGTTTGTTAAAATGATATTTGATTTTCAGTCTTAATTGATATTAATCGCTTTATATGTTACTATTACTCCATGTTATTTATTTATTTGGCATTTTTACTTTTAAATATTCAGTTCTGACCAGTCAGATATATGACCCCTTGATTTTTTTTTACATTACTTTTGCTTTGTTGTATCTCGTCTTAGTAGGCGAAGACTTAAAAGAAGACCTAAAATATGGGCCGAATCTTCGATATTCATTTGAGAATTTGGCTGGTTTATTGTTGCGAACACCTTCTATTCTTGAAGACTTTCAGGTAACATAAGCAGATGATGGTGTCCACGTTGGTAGTTTTCTTCCTAAATTCATCAGAGCATACTTCTTCAATTCGGAGTTACATCTCATTTTATGCTATAACGGAAGTATAAATCTGCCTGTCAAAACCGTTGATTTTTATTTTATTTTTTTCCTGGAAACAGTAGTAACGGTATTGAGAATAAAATATCACTAAGGTTAAGGAAATATTGGCGTATTGTGATTACATAGATTCTCAAATAACCGAGAAAACTCATTAATCTATCTAACGCTATGTGAATTTCATTTTCCTCCCAACAGGAAATTTCGAGTTCGGGAATATCCAGTCAAAATAAGCTGATCGGTAACTACAACACATATTGTAATCAGAATAACGGATGTTGTTGATTAGAGGAAATTTAAATCTCCAGGTTTTCCCAAAGTTTGATAAACCGCTTCACAGGCTGGATGAAAATGACGCACAGGGAAAATACCAGATCTTTTAGAACATAATGCGCCGGAATAAAAATTAAAGTTTTTAATATTTTTTTAAAATGATAACATTCATTAAATATATTTAAATCGGTTACTAACGATAATTAAAAGGTTATATAAATAAAGTAAAATTCTATCGCAAGGCATTTGATGAATCTCTTTAAATTTTAAGTCTTTCTGGATATGATTTGTGCTTATAAAGCAAAGAATGTCCTTCAGCATATAGGATATATTATGTCGTACCTGTCCCTGAATAAGATTGAAATGGAACCAATATACATTCATAGCTATTCGGTTTTACTGTAAATTTTTAACATAAATCAAATAAAAGTTTTGGCGTACTGTGTTCATTTACATGTCTTACTTTTCGATCTTAAAGTAGATACCAAAAAAATATAATGCTAAACACATCGTGTTTGCACGAATGAAACAAAAAAGTGTTTATGATACGAATGTGAAGATTAAAATATTTATGTTTGGTTTATAAGCAGAAAAAATTCTAAAAATAGGCTTGAGGTACGGAGTATCCTTACACTTAAGAATTGGCTATTCCATCTAAAAAGTTTATTTAATTTAGATGGTAAGAATCAGAATAAGAAACAAAAAGAATAAGATAAGAAAAATCTTTAATCATATCTGTAATTAAATATGATAAGGTAACAACATACCGTTGGTCACAACGTGAAACCACGAAGTACAAAACATTCTGATTTTGGATTATTTTATAATTTTATTCTTGGTTAAATTTTGCGCAAAAACAATTAATTGTTTATATATATATATATATATATATATATATATATATATATATATATATATATATATATATATATATATATATATATTTGTATTTATGATAGAAAATTTTTAAAATTAATTTTGAGTTATATTCCATGAAGTAATTTTCTTCATCTTATTTCATGTTTTATTTAAAAACGTTCGTTATATATTTGAGAGTTAATTGTTTACGATCTTTTCTTAAAAAAACAAGTGAATAATTATTTACATATAGATTTTTGTTATTTTGCAGTGTTTTCATTATTTACAATGTTGTTCTGCAATTTTAAAGCTTTACCCTAAAGATGAGGAAATTCCCCGAAACTTTGAAAAATATATAAAAACATGTGTGATATGTACGTAGTTTTTAAATAAAACATTAAATAAGAGAAAGAAAATTACTTCATAGAATACTAACCAAAATTAACTGTTAATAAGTTTTCTACTCAATATACTGTTGAGTTATTAAATATTTAGTTATTTAAATATTTTTGCTGTTCTTGCTGTTATTTAATATTTTTAAAAAAATCTCGTTTACAACTTGCGTTCACAACAAAATCTATGTTCTTGATCCTCTGCCATTTTGTTTAAAATTGGCGGATGACTGATTCGTATAGCTTAAAACCTTCTCTATGTTATAACGGAAGAATGTTCTTAGAAATAAGTCCAGCGACAGGCTACCCATAGCTCCATAACCAGTGCCTTTGGGGCCAATGCGGCGGAATCCTTCGTCCTCCACACCGACTCACTAGCGTTCAAGGACAATGGCAAATCGGCCGAGATCCACAGATTATGGTTGTTTAGGGTCAGCAGGCGCACGAGGACCTATATTTCTTTCCCCGAAGCAGATCGTCCATGGACCAAACCTCCAGCCGGTTAAATGACATCCTAAAAAAACTCAACATCACTTATACGCCCGGCCTGTGTAAGTTGCCTCCAGTAAACAGACGGGCCTCGCAAACCCGGAGGGGAAGGAAAATCGACGGCAACGTTGCTTTCTCCGGTAGGCAGCCACCCTCCCAAGTACTAATCACGCTCGACGTTGCTTGACTTTGATTACATATTGCAAGCGACTTAGCCCAATCAGCCAACCCGTCGTAGTTTATTTGACATTAGTTCCTCCCATAAACCTTGTAATGTTGTCCAGATGATTTCTTCGAGAGGGCGAAAAGGTTTGACGATTGAAAGTACGAACTTTCGACATTGCCTAGGGAATGAGAGTTTCTGTTGCTGTTCTATCAGCAATCTCATTACCTTTTATGCCAGTATGGTATCCAAATAAAGACAACTGTTCTGCTTGAAGTTTTTAGAGAGTGCAGAAGATGATATATTTCTTTGATGAGTAGCTTTTGCGAGTATGGATTGCTGATAAATCGGAGGGGGCTAAGATAATCGGAGCAAATCAATAAATTATCGTCGCTGGTTGAAATTTCTAACTGCAGTGCTAAGAACACTAGATGTCAACTCTGCTGTAAATATAGAGTACAGGCAATATAATTTAATTTTTTGCAAGATGTTATTGTGGGTTATTGCAAAAATCGTTGTTGATTGCCAACAGGTTGTTACACTCTTTAGCACTGAGGAGTAAAGCATAGCTTTAGAAAATGCAGCTTCTATAGGACTGAAGCCCACGAGCGTGGGAGTCAGGTTTCTATACTCTACACCCACTTCAGTCTCTTGAACGCCTAAAATACACATAAAGCTGAATTATTTTATTAACGCAAATTTATTTGAATTACATTTGAATGGCAATGTAAGAATTCAATTCAATGTGGAATAATCCACTGTAGATGCGAATTCTGAATATTTTTCCAGCTATTTAGCATTCCGTGAACTTTATGCCAAAATCACACCTACCTACCGTACAAAACTACGGTCGGTTTTGGAATGATTTTAGCATTATTTTTACTGCTGGAATTGGGTTTTGAAATATTCATGATTACTATCCCTAACTCGAAATTACATTTTTATTTTTTTTATTTTTTTCAGACTCAAATTCTCTAGAGATTTTAAACAAAGAAAAAAAAGGAAAAAAAATCCGCAGGGTGGTATTCAGGTCGCCCTTTCCAGACAGAACCGTGTCCCATTCTACCATCCTATCAGTCTACTTTCACATTTTGGAAAAGTTTTTGAAAAATACCAGACAACGAGCTTATTTAAGAATTTTTAACAGAAAAAATATTCTACTGAAAAATCTGTAATATTAGGGGTGTATTTAATATTAATTCTTTAACTAAAATTTTAATAATTAATGTTTTTTTCTTATTTCTTTTTTTTATCCTAAAAATCCACAAAAAATAAAAGATAGCTGATTCCCAAAGTCTTGATCCACATTGAAATTTATAAGAATAATAATGGAAACCATAACTAATTACACGTTTGATTTTTAAAAATTTCTTTCCTTCTTAACTCATGTCCTTTTAATCCTTCATAAGCAAATAGCCTTTCACTAAAGAAACATTCCGAAGCAATGTATAAGCAAACTATTTCTTATAAGATTGCTACATCTGTTTACCCAGTTTGCTATACTATAATTGAAACAAGTCATGACTAAACGTGACCAGGAGAGTATCATCGGACCCTGGAGTCATTGTCCAACGCTCGGTGGCAACACTTGCTTCCCCAGCAGCCTCCATGACTCCGAGATGTTACTGAAAGAGATCGGGAAGGATTGGCTCCGGGTTTTTTCCCCCGTTGAGGAGGCTAGGTCATGCAGGACTCGTTCAACACGACTGCACTAAAAGATAACTCCATCGACCTGATGCAACAGACCTCTCCCTCCAAGAGTCTAATTAGGCGATCCCTTTCAAAACACTAGTAACAGCTTCTCGACGCCGCCTTCATTCTATGAAATACCAATTCTCTACGCAATACCGAGGTTGCTGAATTCAGAGAAGATATACATAAAATTTACATACAGATGAGTCCAAACGTCACTCGGTGTGTCGGCAAGACATCAGCTTTCATATTGTCAGGAAACCGTTTAGATTTTAACCTTCTAAACGGTTTTTGTAAACGACACATGTCGGTGATTAAATAAATTATGTTTTTATACAAACAACTGCTATTTAATAATGACAAGAAGAGTGTGCGTCTGGTTTCCACGGTTAATCATAAGCCTTGTTCTCAGATCTATGTTTATAACGCCGAGATACATATATTTGAGAAAACAAGGTAGGTATTTAGGTTTTTACCTGGACAAGCGACTGACTTGGAAAACCACATTAGATTACATCATAGGAACTAAATTAACAATATGATGTTTTATCCAGATTATTTGGTAGACGTTCAAAATTATCTCCCACTAACAAAGAAACTACCGATGAAGTTTTTCTTTAAGAGGTAGATCTGTACGGTTAAATTAAGCATTCAAACATAAAAAAAAAACTGCCCTTAAAGTTGAAATTATTTCGTAAAATACTGGCGCAGCATTCTACGTTACGAATCGTATAATAGAAAACTTCGACACTCCAAGAAACAGAGCCTAAGTATACTGCAACTATTTCCTTTGATGGTTTACAATCTGAAATCTCTTACAGGATCACTAAAATCTTGGATGTACTTTATATATCCAGTATATTTTCTTATTTTTAAAAAAATTAAAAATTGTAATAAGGTTATAATAAATACATCATATTATATTTTGTTTTAAAACGATCGAGATATTACCTCAAAACAGAGGCCTTTTGGGAACAAGATGAGAATGATATGTCCTATAATTTAATTTTTCAAAATAATTCTTATTAATGCTACAGTTCAGCAAACCCTGAGTGGAATATGGTGGAATGTTTTCTTATTTCAGAAAATGTAAAGCGAGAAATCATCAGATTCTAAACTGGTGGAAATGTGATGGTTTTCTTAATTTGTAAAAGTTTTGTTAAAAGAATTTTAGATTGAAAACGGATTGAAACCGTGTTATGAATAAAATTGTTGTTAAGAACGAGGAGTTACCAGAACATTGTTGTGTACTTGGGCAATTAAGATTTCCAATCTGAATTGCTTCTGTAGCAAGAACTGAAGCCACTGAAATTAATGCATGAATTTTGGTAACAATGATGAGATCCGATAAAGTATTTCTTGTCAATAACAAATACTGAACAAAATCGTACTTGAAAAAACTCGCAGCATACTTTCCGAATCTTCAAAAAGAGAGTATATCCTACCAACTCGTCCATTTGACGGAGTTTTTTGAGCATTTTGAATTTGGGAAAAATTGTCAGCAGCGACATCTCAAAATCAGAGATGTATCGTGAAATGGCCCTAATATTACTGCTAAATTTTTATTCGGAACACAAGCCATAATTTTTCAAATAAAAAATTCCAGCAACAATTTCATGTATTTGATAACATAAATATCCTATGCTATCTCAAAACTAGATACCAAAGCACATTCCACGTCTTAAAGTCAATCTTACTGAACAACAAATATATGGTGACAAATTGTTCCGTTAGGACTTGAATTTAGAAATAGTTTAGCAGGGATATCCTGAAAATTTCTGAATTTGACAACTTAGTAATTAATTTGACAAAGCCGTAGAAAAACTAATTACACTACAATAATTTACATAACCATTCTAAAGCACGCCTGATGAGAAGCCCAGCATTAAAAAATCATGGCTCTGTGTATGGTTAGATTTTCTTTTTGAGATTTAAGTATGGACTGCACTGCATTTTATTTGGATATAAAGGACCTAATAGAAATATTTGATCTGTATTTTTTATTTTTTAAATGCATTAAAAAAATATATAAATAAATATTTCAACCGGGAGCTATTTCGGCATTTCGCCAAATAATACGGTATCTATCAATGATTGAATTATCAATATTAAGCTATTTTTTTTTCACAAAAAAAACTTTGATCTTTTAATGAAAACTTTGTTCGACAAATAAAGATGGTGGTTCAATACTTTGAAGATGACTCCATAGTGAGTTTTTAGCAATTTCTGTGTTACATACAAGAGCGTGTCCAGCTCGAAACTGAAGGGAATGCACTTTTCTAGTATTTTTGTCGAGGGGTAAAGGGTCCTTGGGGTCTTGCAATAATTTACAATAATATTTTTAAAAAACACAATTTATATTGTTGTTATATTTATATTACAATTTATATTTAAAAAAAAATAAATTAATAAATAACAGTTTTTTCACGTTGGACGGAAGGGGCAGCCTGCCTCCCTATACTAGGCATATATGGGATACCCCATGGCTATATGTTTGAGCTATAATCCATGGTATAATCTCTAAAAGCTCTCAGAATGACAATCAGCCGACAACCTGACAAGTTGCGACAAAATCACTTTTTGAAAAAGTGTACATTTCTTCTTAAAAATCGTAAATTGAAATTAATTATAAAAATGATCTTTAAGCGGCTTACACACAGTGGAACATCGGTTCGCGAACAACGGTTTGGCGAATCCAAGCTCGGTTCGTGGCTCTCTACACACTATATGAACAAAGGAAAAACTAACGAACCGTTGTTCGTCAGCTCTACACACATGAGAACTTGGTTCGCTGAACCATTGTTGGCGAACCGATGTTCCCATGGGTGTTGGCTGCTTTAGGAAGGTCACCATGCTTTTTCTACCATGCGTACTTAAGAAATAAATACAAGAAATAATATTATATCGATCGGCCCGAATATTTAAAATGTAGGCTAGGCGTGATGTTTCCCGAAGAGTAAAAAACGGCCAGAACCCGATTTCCTGTTATCTCGGGTCAAGCCGGCCGATGTGACCTGAGGCTGACCTTGCGGTGTCCCATTACCGGATCCAGGACTGATTGTATTCAAATGTGGCTCTGGAAGTAGGCTTCTAAATCAGAGGAGCGGGTGGGAGGGATTTAGAAAAGAGATTTCGGCGCCCCTCCCCCAACAACAAATAGCTCGGGCAAAGTTTAAATACAATGCACAACTCTGCGGTAGAGATTAATTTCTGGACCGGTCTCGAAAACCCGTTATCGGCTTCTGTTCTACTCTGCCGTTTATTTATTGTTATCTTTCTCAGTCGCATCTTTTATGCAGGGGAGTCGGTTAAATATGTCCTACGGGGCGGATGCCCGCTTTTCGGGATTTCGAAAGGGGGTGATCTGAGAAAATATTCTCTTAAGAACGAGCCTGACATTTTTATCGATTACTTTTTTTGTTGCCATTTTTAGCAAACCTTATTTTATACTGAGTGATTCATCCTTGAATTTAAAATTAAATACAAGAAAAAAGCAAATCTGTGATTGGGATTTAGATTTGAAGAGTATATTTATATGCAAATATAATCGTAAATTCGACTAAAAGTAAATGAATGTTTATATATTTTTCTTTACTAAACGACAATATATATATATCGATATATATATATATATATCGACAAATAAAGATGGTGGTTCAATACTTTGAAGATGACTCCATAGTGAGTTTTTAGCAATTTCTGTGTTACATACAAGAGCGTGTCCAGCTCGAAACTGAAGGGAATGCACTTTTCTAGTATTTTTGTCGCGGGGTAAAGGGTCCTTGGGGTCTTGCAATAATTTACAATAATATTTTTAAAAACACAATTTATATTTAAAAAAAAATAAATTAATAAATAACAGTTTTTTCACGTTGGACGGAAGGGGCAGCCTGCCTCCCTATACTAGGCATATATGGGATACCCCATGGCTATATGTGTGAGCTATAATCCATGGTATAATCTCTAAAAGCTCTCAGAATGACAATCAGCCGACAACCTGACAAGTTGCGACAAAATCACTTTTTGAAAAAGTGTACATTTCTTCTTAAAAATCGTAAATTGAAATTAATTATAAAAATGATCTTTAAGCGGCTTACACACAGTGGAACATCGGTTCGCGAACAACGGTTTGGCGAATCCAAGCTCGGTTCGTGGCTCTCTACACACTATATGAACAAAGGAAAAACTAACGAACCGTTGTTCGTCAGCTCTACACACATGAGAACTTGGTTCGCTGAACCATTGTTGGCGAACCGATGTTCCCATGGGTGTTGGCTGCTTTAGGAAGGTCACCATGCTTTTTCTACCATGCGTACTTAAGAAATAAATACAAGAAATAATATTATATCGATCGGCCCGAATATTTAAAATGTAGGCTAGGCGTGATGTTTCCCGAAGAGTAAAAAACGGCCAGAACCCGATTTCCTGTTATCTCGGGTCAAGCCGGCCGATGTGACCTGAGGCTGACCTTGCGGTGTCCCATTACCGGATCCAGGACTGATTGTATTCAAATGTGGCTCTGGAAGTAGGCTTCTAAATCAGAGGAGCGGGTGGGAGGGATTTAGAAAAGAGATTTCGGCGCCCCTCCCCCAACAACAAATAGCTCGGGCAAAGTTTAAATACAATGCACAACTCTGCGGTAGAGATTAATTTCTGGACCGGTCTCGAAAACCCGTTATCGGCTTCTGTTCTACTCTGCCGTTTATTTATTGTTATCTTTCTCAGTCGCATCTTTTATGCAGGGGAGTCGGTTAAATATGTCCTACGGGGCGGATGCCCGCTTTTCGGGATTTCGAAAGGGGGTGATCTGAGAAAATATTCTCTTAAGAACGAGCCTGACATTTTTATCGATTACTTTTTTTGTTGCCATTTTTAGCAAACCTTATTTTATACTGAGTGATTCATCCTTGAATTTAAAATTAAATACAAGAAAAAAGCAAATCTGTGATTGGGATTTAGATTTGAAGAGTATATTTATATGCAAATATAATCGTAAATTCGACTAAAAGTAAATGAATGTTTATATATTTTTCTTTACTAAACGACAATATATATATATCGATATATATATATATATATATCGACAAATAAAGATGGTGGTTCAATACTTTGAAGATGACTCCATAGTGAGTTTTTAGCAATTTCTGTGTTACATACAAGAGCGTGTCCAGCTCGAAACTGAAGGGAATGCACTTTTCTAGTATTTTTGTCGCGGGGTAAAGGGTCCTTGGGGTCTTGCAATAATTTACAATAATATTTTTAAAAACACAATTTATATTTAAAAAAAAATAAATTAATAAATAACAGTTTTTTCACGTTGGACGGAAGGGGCAGCCTGCCTCCCTATACTAGGCATATATGGGATACCCCATGGCTATATGTGTGAGCTATAATCCATGGTATAATCTCTAAAAGCTCTCAGAATGACAATCAGCCGACAACCTGACAAGTTGCGACAAAATCACTTTTTGAAAAAGTGTACATTTCTTCTTAAAAATCGTAAATTGAAATTAATTATAAAAATGATCTTTAAGCGGCTTACACACAGTGGAACATCGGTTCGCGAACAACGGTTTGGCGAATCCAAGCTCGGTTCGTGGCTCTCTACACACTATATGAACAAAGGAAAAACTAACGAACCGTTGTTCGTCAGCTCTACACACATGAGAACTTGGTTCGCTGAACCATTGTTGGCGAACCGATGTTCCCGTGGGTGTTGGCTGCTTTAGGAAGGTCACCATGCTTTTTCTACCATGCGTACTTAAGAAATAAATACAAGAAATAATATTATATCGATTATTTCCGTTTATTTATTGTTATCTTTCTCAGTCGCATCTTTTATGCAGGGGAGTCGGTTAAATATGTCCTACGGGGCGGATGCCCGCTTTTCGGGATTTCGAAAGGGGGTGATCTGAGAAAATATTCTCTTGAGAACGAGCCTGACATTTTTATCGATTACTTTTTTTGTTGCCATTTTTAGCAAACCTTATTTTATACTGAGTGATTCATCCTTGAATTTAAAATTAAATACAAGAAAAAAGCAAATCTGTGATTGGGATTTAGATTTGAAGAGTATATTTATATGCAAATATAATCGTAAATTCGACTAAAAGTAAATGAATGTTTATATATTTTTCTTTACTAAACGACAATATATATATATATATATATATATATATATATATATATATATATATATATATATATATATATATATATATATATCAAGGGAATCAATAGTATATCATTTGCTTTTCTTTTTCAAATTGTTTATTCTAATTTTTATCTTCATTAATTTTATTCTTAAAAATATATTTATGTTTTAAGATTCGTTAATATATTAAAGAATATTTTCGAGTTTAGATGCTCTTCCCACAGATTCCCCGAACTGTAGGAGTGTGCCTAGACGTTTTAATCTAAAACGTTCAATTAAGGAAATATGAAAAAGTATAAATGTTTTTATAACTACATGCGAAACTACCCTACTGTATCATTAGTCTAATCCTTGCATTTTATAAACTATATTTCAAGAATGACATGGAGGATTATTTATTTTTCCACTAATAATTTACTCAAAATCTTTTCCCCGAGAGCATTAAATTTTGGTTGACGTGTTAAAAAGGTTGTCATATTCGTGAAAGAAGTTGTATATATTTTTGTATTTTGAAATATGATCTATATACATTGCTTCCGTTTTTTTCTCAGAAAGTATATTATCGTGGGATGACTTCCAAAACTAAAATATTCCATATCATGGATAATCGCATAGAGAGATTCCATTAAGTTAGATCCTCAACGTACTGCAATTGGTAAACTCTTATGGACGATCCACAGGTTCATCGATTTCAAAAATAGATAATTTGATTATCAGAAAAAACTTTCCAAAATTGGAAAGTTCAAAAATCTAGTTTTCCCGAAGCGCCGAATTGTACTTATCTAATTGTAGAATTCACCACGCGTTATGTTCTTTCCAAGATTTCGACCACCGTTCCATGTAACTTCTTCTGCCGCTCTGAAGAAGTCACGTTCTTATGCATAATGCAACACTTGGATAAAAAAGCCAGAATGACAAATATGGTGTTAAACTTATAGATGATATAAGTATAATTTAGAGATAAGAAGGAAATTGTTGTGTAAGGTTTGCTATACCGTATAAAATTATATACGCTTTGTGATTAGACTCTGTTCCATTCGGTGCCATTGGGCTTGTTAAGGCAGGTAGCACATGTTGTGGCACGCGCATGGCACGGACTATATTATCTCTGCTTGGCTTGTTTTGCCCCAAAAACTTAATAAAAATGCATAAAAATGTCCGGTATCTTTCACCTATGATCCATCGATGTTATAGTTATGCAGATTTTAATTGCTATCCATTAGTCATTATAACGCCGAGTTATGCTAATGTTCACGTGTGGTGCACGTGCCGATCGGAGCGTGTCGCGTGTCAGCTGTTAGTGCAAGGTGCTGGTCGCTGGTCCGTGGTTCCACTATCGCAGAGTAACGTCTTTCCGGGTTTGGCGCCTTGTCAGGGTTCACCGGCTCATCCTGGTACACATTGGGCGTACGTTGGAGTAACGAACCAAGTTCCATCTCTCTAGATGGTTGGTTATGTAAGAAACTGAAATAATAGTATTCTTTCCCCTCAAATATATATTTTTATTTCGCAAAAACTCGTCTTCAGGCTGGAAAAAACAACGAATTCAATGAATTTTTGATCTGTTATACTTGATAGACGATAACCAAAAGTAAATTTAATGAAATAAATTGATTTTTCTTAGGTCAATGACTATATAGAATTTGAAAAAAACATACAAACAAAAAAGACCAAGGGCGAAGGGAGTTTTATTTATGTCTGACTATTAAACACAATTTACACAGCCTGCCACTCCCGGGTATCAAGTGAAATTTTACTCCCTTCTCTTTCAGTCTAAATATTCTCTTGAGATTTTATTTGTATCCTCAAAGTCATGTGTTTTGAAAACTAAATGTATATTTTTTCATGATAAGTAAAGTTATTTTTTTTATAACTAAAAAATATCAAGAAAACCTGATAAGCTTTATGGAACTCACAAGAAATAAGTAGAAATAATGCCAATATACCTGCAGCGGTAACCTTTTTCAATAAAACAAGAGCAGTTTCAAATATTAAGGTGTTTTATATTTTTTTCCAAAGACCTACTGGCTATCTAAGCAAAACCTGTTAGAATTATAATTATAATTATAATTCACAACATTTCAAACTTTATGTAAGTTTCAAATGGGCATATATAAGATTGTAAAGAACATAAATTAGAAATTATGACATAAATGTAATTAATGAATTAGTAGTTTAATCAGAATCAGAATCATTTTTTAAACATAAACTTTTTATTGAGGAAAAACCTATTTTTTGGGTTTACATTTATAAGCCACTAGTCTTAAAATTAAGGAAAATATTGATAGTATTCATGCGAAACCTCGTAACTTCCAATTTGTTGCTGTTTGGCTAACGAGGTCTTGTAGGTATACTGTCGATATGTTTTTATACCCACGCCTGAGGTTATATTCTCAAAAAAAATTAGATAACGTCGATAAGAAGAAAAAATAAAATAGTTATATGTAGTATATTAAGGTACTTAACAGGGTCAATCCATACCAAGTGGTCCAAAATAAATTAATTGGGTTACTTGACCATTTTTATTTTTCTAAATATTTTGTATGATGATTCTTTCATGTTCTTATGGGTAACAGTTGGGGAAATCTTTTTTCTTTGATCGTTTATAAATGGCAGCCATTTTTTATTCGGTTCTACCAGTAAATTTCAGTAAAAGCAATTATCTGCGGTTTCGTCGATAGTTCAAAAAGTATATGACTTAGAAAGATGAAACAGATACAACTTTAAAGGTAATGTTTTAAGCAAAAAAAAACAAACTTACACTAGTAAATTCAATGTATTTCTACTCCGAATATGACAAAAATTTACCTGGAGTTTGACCACAAATTAAAAAAGGGGTCTTATAAACCTATAAAAGTCCTATAAACAACTTCCCACTTTGTGTGGTGGGTCAGACCCTAATAGTAGGTCTACCAAAATAATTATTAATCCTATTAAATCTATTCCTAGTTTTTTATGATTTTTTAAAATTTGATTTTTTCTAGAATTTGAGTTTTATTATCTCCGATGGGATTGGAGTTAAAAATCTGAAATTCACTAAAGTTACTGTTTTAGAAGATGTAAATTGTAAAAAAAGCCACCCTTGTTTATTTTCTTGGTTAAAGCTTGTATTCAATAGTCAACAGTCACTTCGAAAAAGGGGAAAAATATGGTTAGCAAATGTAACTTCTGAATAAAGCATGTCAGTTTTAATGGACCATAGAATAATTTTTTCACTTATTAATATTCTTAAAAAATAGTTTAATGGTACCCAACCATTTACATTTACTATTGGTTTATTATTTTCAATAATAGACCTTTGTAATCGACCAAGAAAAAAAAAAAAAAAAAAACTCTCCTCAAAATTTGAGATTTTACGTTTCAAGATGCTTAGAATCTTTTCTCCGGGACTACTGAAACGATTTTCTTGAGATTCTGCCCCAGTCACAGGTCACCCCAGGACGATCCTCGGAATTCGATTTTACCATCCGTCTATTTGTTTAAAAATGGCGGTAGATTTGGAGGAATCAGCATAACAATGCATAAAAAAAAAATTCATAAAACATAAAATCTATATAAATGCTTTTGATTTATTATTTTCAATAATAGACCTTTGTAATCGATCAGAAAAAAAAATTTCCTCCTTCCCCCTCAAAATTCGAGGTTTTACTTTTCAAAATTCGTAGAATCCAAATACTTGCTTTGACACAGTTTCTTTGTAACACTCTCAGGTCGGCACTCTCACGGCGATCATCTTGGGAAAAGCTTCAAATTTCTGCTCCACATGCTCCAACTGCTTAATTTCTTTCCTGAACTTAGTAGAGTAGCCAGGATCTCGGTTCGGAGGTTGCCCATCCAAAGATCTACTTTAAAGAAACCAACTCCAACGTATTTAATATTTTCTATACCTAGGTATATTATTTATAAAATAAAATTCAAATAGATTTATACTACTTTTATTTATAAATAAGAATAAGTATCTAACAGTATTTTGTAATTTAGGACCTTCTGGACCTCCCCTCTGGATACGCCACTACTTGGTAGATCTTTTATCAAGAGTATTCTGCACATGTTCCTTTTCCAAAACATTCCAAATGCTCATCTGAAAGATAATCTAATTATCTGAACTATCAACCGAAGCAATATGGAAACTCCTGTGAGTGGACAAACCAGATATTTTTGAAAAAATTACTATTTGGAAATAATAAACCATCGTATAATAATCGACAGCGTTTTCAAATAACATTCGAGGTTCTGAAGGTAAGTCATATAAACATAAAAAGATTACAGTGCTATCAAAAAAATACATATAATTTTATCTAGTTAATTACGCCAGCTTAACCTGATACATAATTAAGTATATATATTATAATTCTGTAAGCATATTATTTTGCTTGAAAAATATTAATAAATGAAAATAAATGGAACGGTACGCTTGCTTACCGTGCTTTCCCCATTTTTCTAACAGTTATTGAACTTTAACTAAGCAAATAAACAGGTAAAGTTTTTATGTACCTTAAACATCTTCTAAAACACTGTTAATTTTGTGAATTTCAGGTTTTTAATTCCAATCCCATCGTATATATTAAAGCTTAAATTTTGAAAAAATTATTTTTTTTTTTTAAATCATATAAAACAAGGCTACATTTAGTATGAAAGCTATATGTTCTGGATTAAATACTAACCACACAAAATGATAAGTTGTTTATAGCATTCTTTCTCATAGAAAAAATTGTTTGAGAACGGAAATATATTGAATTTGAGCGATATATTTCAGGTCAATTTTTTTTTGTTTTATCAGGAGTGGGAATAAATTAATTGTACTAAGAATTAATTGTTTGGCACAAAAAATTACCTTCAAAATGGTGTTTTGAATTTTTTTTGAAAAAGTAGAAAAAAACAAGTTGTAAGGAATCATAAAAAAATCAGATACATTTAGTAGGATTGACATTTATTCTTTTAAAACGGATTTAAAAGTTTTAAAACGGATTTTTTTTTTAATTTGAGCCTTAAACTTCTGGTCAACTTCTGTCATATTAGAAGTAGGAATGCATTAAATGTACTAAGATTCATTTTCTTTCCTTAAAACATTAACTTTAAAATGGTGTTTGTTATGTAAAATCATTAAAATTTATGTATTTTTTATTAATTGAAAATTATGTAAAAGGTCATTTAGTTTTTGAATTATCGACGAAACCACAAATGCTTTCATTTACTGAAATTGGCCAGTAGAACCAAAGAAAATTGGCTGCCATTTTTTAAGGGTCTAAGAAAAAAAAAATCCCCAACGGTTTTTATCTCTAGAAACATGGAAGAATAGACAAATAAAATATTTAAAAAAATAAAAATGGTCAAGCAACCTTGGACCACTTCATATGGATTGACTCAACAAGATTTATCTACTTTATTAAAAAATATGTCAATATCAATACAGTAAAGATGTAAAAATATTACATGATATTTATAACATCTTAATGGTAATATGAAGATAAATAGAATTTATTCATTGTAACGGCGTAACCCTCAAAATAAAAACAACAATTAAAGTAAAGAATGACGCCATTGATTTCTGAGGCTCAAAAACCCTTTTTCTTTGAGATCCATTTTGCACACGGACATACAGAAATTCCTCATATTAGGGTATGGATAGAATATTTATATACATAGTAAATTTATTTGTATCCCTTAATTTACAATGTATAATAATAATTAAAAGAAAAAATAATGATTGATGAGATATGGTAATAGATTTTGCGAAGAAGTTGTGTGTGTTTATATTTATGTGTGTGTGTGTGTGTTATGCCCAAGATTTTTAACTGAGCAATTATTTAAATTTAAATCCGTTTTAAAGCCTTTTTTTAAATTTTTATAATAATAGATGGTAAAAGGAGAGTTTTATATGAGCGAAAATCCACTAATTTTCTGCTATCCAAGCTTTTATTCGTTATCTTCTTTGAATATGTTTGGCATAATTATTTGTTTATGCCTGTTACTTGAAGGATACCATTTCTTTATGAGCTTCGAAAATCTGGCTTATATTGTGACGTTGCAGCCAACATGTTTGATAATAGTTCAAAGATATAAATGTTTTCTAAAATATTTATAAATCATATTTATCAAACAATTTTTGAAATACTTAATCCAGTTCCAGAACAATTTAATCCCCTACCTACTTAAGGCAGCGTCATCCGGCGTTCTTTGGAATAGCGTCAGGTGATAATCCAGTCATTTGCAGTAGGCCAAGATCCCTCTTATAAGGTATCGTTCCAGAGGGTGAGTTCGCGGCAAATAGAATTCCAACTCTAAGGGCGCAGCTGTTATCCAATAGCGATAAGGCGCGACAGGTGGGGGCGATGGTCCGGCACAGCGCCCATCCAGTAATTAGCCACCTTCCTGCCTTTTTGAAACTGGGTCTTCTTACGCCAAACCCTCACAGTCATCCAGCAACGTCATCCTTATCCGTATGATTTAAGGACATAATAATTCCTCCTGAAGATATCCTACCATGTAAGTTTGATGTTTGTATATCTGCGAGAAGTTCAAAATATTTCTTATTGTTCAATGTAGTAGAGTAAAATTCAATGAACAATTATTTTATTGTATCAAGCTATTTTCCGATGAACAGAAAGAAATGTTTGCCCGAGATACAAGTGTTACCTGGAACTTACTTTTGTTTTTTAACTATTGCACAGGACGAGGCAGAATTAATCAACACATTTTGAAGGGCTTTGAAAAACAAACCAATGTATCTAGAAGAAAAAAAAATATCACATTTAAAATAGTTTTATTTCAATGGGTTTTGAAAATTAGATCTTCAAAATATCGACTGTTATTACTACGCATTACCTTGTCACTCCTCAATGAGATTATCTGTCAGGGAACTCAAAACTCCAAGCGAACATTTTGTTGTTTGAGCCATGGAATCTTGTTGGAATTACAAACCCTCTACTTCGATTTCATCCCTAGGACATAGGACAGCCTCCAATATGTGCAAGTAACGGTCGGAGTTCACAGTTATTATTACATCCCATTCCTCATAAAAGTAAGAGCGATAACATAGAAGTGAGTGACCACCAGCCGCCCGAAGTGCACTGCCGAAATATGCCAATTATTCCAGCAGAAATGAATCGAGGGGTGATCGAAAATTTCCTGAAAAGTCTTAGGCAATGCATAGATAATAACGAACGACATGTATTTAGGAACGATATGTATGTAGGACCTTGGTGTATATAATTTCTAAAACCCACTAAAATATAAATATTTTCAACGTACTTTTTAAAAATTAAAACAAATTTTTTTCTTGCTACATTTATTTATTTTTCACAGTCCTTTAAAATTCGTCAATACTCTGTACAACATGTGGATTTTTTTAGAAATGTACATAAAACAATGAATGTTTAACGTACATTGTTCAACAGGTGCTTTTATTACCAGAAAATCAAGTGAGAAAAAACTTAAGGTAAGCTTTATTTATTTTTTTTTTTTTTAGTAATAATAATAGATAATGACCAGAATGCGCAAATGTTCGATGCCACTACAACTAACAATCATTGTCTTCATGCATCTCTCTACTGAATCTCGCTAAAACGTCAATATGTATGAAAACAACCCTCCACATAGTCGGATTAGCGCTTTGCGTTTTAGCTATTCAGTACTCCCAGGGCTGAAACTAAGAGGGAGGTAGAATTTTGAGGGCGGCAAATTTTATTTTTTTAGTTAATTAAATAATATTTGTTTCTGCTTTTTGATTGTTATAGCTGACGTGTGTTAGCAGGTTGTGTTAGCCTGCGTTATTGTGTTAACCTAAGTTAATTCAATGAATAAAATGATATAATGTATATAAAATTATGTTATGTATTTCAATATATATTAATAAAATAATATATTAAAAATATAAAATTGTTAATTTTTATTGGATGAGGGCGAGAGGTTGATAGGGGACGGCAAAATAATCCTTTCTTCCCTTATTAGCAAAAATCCTAATTTCAGCCATGAGTACCCAGGGCCATGCTCACTTTTTATTTCATTATAAATATACCATAATTATACGTTGTGCAATAATGTACTATACAATAATTTGAATAGTTTATTAAACACACAATATCATTACTGTTTTAAAATATATACATTTCTGAATATTGCCATACATTTATAAAATATTATGAGCAATATGAAGATAAACATGATTTATTTATCAGAATACATGTTTAATATGTCGTATTGGTTGGGTGAGAATCTTCATTAATTTATTTCATTTTTTTAAATTTGAGTTTTCCTGGGGTAAAGAACTACGCCAATAGACTTATGAGTACCAAAATTCTTGTTCTAAAAGTCAAAGCTAAGTTAAATCCTTCCGCGAGATTTCGAAACCCATTTTTCAGACAGACAAACGTAAATGGCTCGTATCCAAGTATAGAATTCACAATTTAACTTAACAACAAATAAATGTTCATTTCAACAATCGATGCCATTACTCCAGTTGTATTTACCCCATTCTGTTGAACTCTCAATTCTCAATTAATGTTCTAAGTCCTAAGGGCTCTGTTCGTCCTTTGACGAATCGGAAAATTTACGCAAACTTAGGAGGGTCACTGATCGAGGGTTTTTACAGGTAACTTTTTCTCAAAAACGGCTAAAGCCATTATAATGAAGTTTTGCGTGAATTTTATTTCTGGCATACGACATCTACTAAATGAAGATTTTTTTCGATTAATATATTTTAATGTTAGCTAGGTTGATTGTAATTTACGTTTTTTGTTACATCAGATTTGTGTTGTTATTTAATTTACAAATTTTTAACTGCTATATTTTTTGAAAATCCTTTCATTCAGTAACTCCAAAGGGGTTCTAGCTACATCCGGACAAAAATTTCAAGCTAATAGGTAAATGGAATATGAACAAAAAGGTGTCTAATTACAAAGTAATACTTTTCAGGAGAGGGCAAAAACTAAAATGAACATTTTTTTATTTCATTTATTTTTAAAATATAAAATTATAATTTTAATTTTTGAAAATGTGAATTTTCAGCTATTTTAATGAAGTAAATTGATTTTTTTTTTTTTGTAATTTTCATGTATATATGTGTATATGAGTATGTTTTGTATATTTCTAATATAAATATGTATATATGTATATTTTTGTAGTGTATTCTCTCTCCTGCAAAAAGGTAGGAACATCTTTATATCTAACAATAAGTTTTCAGGTAATGAACCTCTATTGATTCCTAACAAATTTTATTTGAAAATGACGATATAACCTCATAATATTGATAGCTGAAGTCCAGTACAACATATAGCTTTGCAAAGGCCCGTTATTAATTTAGTTTAAATATTTTTAGTAATAGTAAATATTTCATGGACTTATGAGAAACAAATTTTGTATTTAAATTTTTTTCAGTGCTCAGAAAAGCATGGAGTTTTCACTGTTCCCGAAATGAATTTAGAATAATAATCAAGAATGAAAAATTTATTTTTTCAACAGTGACCGGTATAATTGAACAGTGTAATAAAGCTGTTTTCTATCAAAAGTTAATATATCCTCTTTTTGAAAATTATAGCAAAAAAATACTAGTTGGCATCTCATGGGGATAAGGCAAATTTTTATTGAAAATCTTGATTAGAAACATCTGTTTACAAAGGAAAATTTAAGATTTGAAATAAACTGAATAATTTTTGGGTGTAGAACATTTATTTCTCAAAAATATCTTTGTTTTTGAGTTGTGGATATATTAATTTTTGATAGAAAACTCTTTAATTGTCTTTTGAATTCTAATTTTTAGGTGTCTGGGCGGTAGTTGCGAAGTTAGTAATTTTGTGACTGATAAATAACAAGTACTATATTTCCTGCTTCTACTTCATTTACTTTTGAATTTCGTTCACATTCAAACGTATCCCCTATTTTATCGTAAAATTTATTAATTTTGGAATACCTTATTTATTTTGAGAATAAATCTTTATAGGCTATCATTAAAATTATTTTATTGCAAATGATATTTTCCCCATCTAGCAAAGCCGAGTATTCGGCTATATATTTTACGATCCGAATACATTTTTTCATTCGGTTATTTTACAGCCCAGGATTTCTCATTCGTTTAAAATCTTGAAATTACATGACAATGACAGAAAAAGTATTGTAATCAGTCGAACTCTATGCAATGGCACCTACTGGACAGTGCGATACAGTAGCGTGCCAGTTGTAGTTTTGATCTTGAGTCTATTAGGAAGGCGATGGGACAGCTAGATCCAGCTCGCGTGTCGGCTGCACATGAGCACTGCAGATAACTGCACTATCGCTGGTGCATCTCCTCTGGACCAGGACAGGTTCATCCTTAACAGGTCCTTCGTGAAATCTCATGCCTAATCTTCTCTTACCATCGTGCTTTCCTTCTTTCTCTATTTTCTGATTGTAATATTCTTTGTTTAGCAGACCAGCTGGTTGTTTCAAGTCGTGCAATATTCACTGTAGTTTGAATATGGCTATCTAGACTATTGTTGTTTTCTGCATCCAAAGGCGACACGTTTGGTTTGATTATTTTACTTGAATATGTTATTATCTGCAATGATAAAAAACGAGATAGCATTATATTGTTTTAAAAAATTAACGTTTTTAAAAATAATCACTTTAATATTTTTATAGACTATTCACATTTATCTTCTGAATTTTCTTACACTCTTCGAAATACCGGAATCATTCTAATTTGTGTGTTATATCAAAGAGAATGACAGTTTTCGAAGTAACTTAAAGATGCTTTAAGCTCTACATCAACAATACTATTTATCCTTCATTTGTGCAAGGTCTTTTAAGAATTGAATACATACTTTAATTGGTTTACGTTCTTCCATCTGGGGTGATTGGACATTTGTGTCATTTATAATGTGCCGTTAGTGATTGCGAAAAGAATTTTTTGGAAGCGAGTAAATTAATCAAATTTTGAGTGTTGAGCTCTTGACGTCACATCTCACAACAATATAATTTGCAGCATATGACTGAATCTTCATTCACGAGATTGCTATTTTATAATAAAATTTCGTCTTATAACTTTTTACACCGCCTAAGCCCAGTTTTGAACGAAAATGAGGTAGGTAGCTTACTCGATTTATTTTCATGCCCGATCGAATAGTGACCATCGCAACTAACTACAAACGCTGGAAGTCGTTTTGATGTTGGAATTTGCTATAAATTATTAGAAGAGAAGACGATTATCAACGAAATTAGGAAATTATTGTACCTTCTGCAATGTCGGAAGAATTCAGTTAGGCTGTGAAGGAACTTATATGGCGGCATTCTTTGTATTAATATGTATAAGTAATTTTGTATAACGAGCGAGGCTCCTTTTTAGGAGGTGAACCTGAAACAAATGAACAAATATGGATGGCAAATTCTCAAAACTTCAAAAAAGACGCAAAAATATTTCTTGTTTATCAGAAGGCAAAATCTATAAAACTTGATCGTTTTACAGTTTAAAATTTTATGATTGAGCCGTCCCATCAATTATGGGAAGCCAACTCTTCTACTTATCAATACCTTTGCCGCTCATAAACCGTTTCCAAGTATAACGTTGCGAAGTAATACTGAAATTGAAGTAGAGGAACATAAAGTTGTGCATCAGATTTTCTGCCAACTCAATTTATATTGTTATGGCATTGGCTCCAGTAACAAATGTATCCAGTTTATTTCTTACCTGATAAGTTACAGAAATACGACCGGAATTTTTTTTTTAGTACGTCGAGTATTTTAGTAGTTAACTACCTGTCTCCTTGGTTCTGTTGAAATAAAATTTTGAAAAATTGCTGCAACGCAACGTGGTTCATCAAGAACTGGGAGTTAGGGAGCTCGATATTACAAAAACCGAAAAATATACTACTTCTTGCACGAAAATATTAAGGATTACCCTTTTGCGTTTCAGGATTAGTAAAATTGCGACGTAATAAAGCTTAAAATTTGGAGTGAAAAACAAAAACTGAAAATATTAAGTTTCAGCTATTTTAATTAAGTAAATTGATTATTTCTATAATTTGTAGGTGTGTTTGTATGTGTGTGTGTGTATGTGTGTGTGTGTGTGTGTGTGTGTGTGTGTGTGTGTGTGTGTGTGTATATATAGCAGTAATGACGGGGAGGAAGGTGTAGGGATAATCTAATTTATTTACACATTTATGGTTAATAAGATTGAAAGAAAAATGTACAAAAATAATAAATTTATATTTATCAAAAAAACAATGTGTACATATATAACAAATATTAATACAAAATATATATGTATTTATAAAATAACTAGTATTAATATAATTCATAACAAATGATCAAATAATAAAATAGTATTCTTCGTTAGAACAAAAATAATCCTACGCTTTATTTAGTTTCGTCATTTTACTTCTGACCTCTTGTCTCATATCTCTTAATTTCAACATCTGGTACAACAGTTTGTTCTCCAATTCAATATTTTACTGCGATTTATCTTACAATTTCATCTTTATCACCAACAAGATTTATAATTTCAATTTTTTTCTCTAGAGATAAGGCATTAAGGTTTCGTTTTGCTGAAATTTTCGATGCGAACAGTTCGAACAGCACTGAAGTAGAAGCTAGGATCTATGATCTAAGAAGTCTAGACGTAAAACATCAGAGGAAGGTTTTCATAGCATTTTAAAACATAAAAATTAGAAGATTTTAAAATTCCAGTTCTAAATTACTTTTCTGAAAAGATTTATTCCTTCATCCTGCAGGTATATTTAAATTTTATTATAATATTCAAATACATCGCTGGGAAGTAAATAAAACATAAAAATAATAAATACAGAGAGAGAAATCACCGATTAATCAGGTACCCGGATAATCAATGGTCTATTGCATATATATATATATATATATATATATATATATATATATATATATATAATTTAGTGTTTTGGTAAGATAAAGTATAAAGTATAGAGAAGTATTAGAATATATATATATATATATATATATATATATATATATATATATATATATATATATATATATATATATATATATATATATATTTGTATTTTTTGTATTTTTGTATTTTATATATATTTTTTTTTTTGTAATACTTCTCTATACTTTATACTTTATCTTACCAAAATACTACATTTCGTCGTGTGACATTATATAATATAACCTTGAGTAGGTGTATATAAGTTATTAACGGCCACTTAATAAATGTAGAGATATTATCTTCCTGAAATATTCATTTTCAATAAATTAAAATTTCAGATTGGTAAAGGAAAACAAATAAAATCCTTATTTATAAATAAATATATACCTGATTTTGTTTCAGATAAGCGATAAAATCAAAAGCAATCTCGTTTTTAATCGATCATCGTCATTAAGTGTACAAATATGTAAATCATGTGTGTGATGTGAGATATAATTTACCGAAAGATGCTATCGGTCTCGACACCCGTTGCAAACATACATCCCGCCCCGGAAACGTGTAGGTTTCCCTTTATTGTCGGGATGCAAATATCAAAACTTTGGTTATTAAGCTGTTAAAAATTCGAAATTTGGCACAGTTTTTCTGTAGTGTTTTTGTGAAGATATTTCATGTTTTCTCAAGGTGACGGAAGGAGTTGTATGTAAATTATACTATTTCAATAATCGATAGAGTCAAGGTGTGTTTAAATTGTTTATTTACTTTGTAAACTAAACATATAATTTTTCAATCTGCTAGGAAAAAATAATATTGCTAATTGGATTAAAGTACATATACGAAATAACTGTAATAACTATATATTGATGTTAAGATTGCTTAACATAGCATGTATCATGACCAGATGGCAAGAACATATTTTAAAGAAATAAATATCTTACTATATAGGGAGAACAACAAAAAAAGGAAAGATAAATGTTTATCTTGACAGAGTCACAGCTAAAATTAATTAACCAATTATAAAATTGCTGTATTAATCCTTCTAAATTAGGTGAGATACAATGAGGATTCGAGCTGCTGAACCAGTTTCTCGTAATCCAAGAGCAGGATCCTGTCGCATTTTTGAATTATACAAAAAGACAAAAATGGTCTTATTATTGATTATTGGAATTATAAAGGTGTGTCTGAAGCCATACATTTTTTACACACTGTTATCACCTACATAACAAATAACCCTATATATGTATGTATACCTATATATTTTTAATTATTGATATCTACATTTTTTACAACAAAAATAATAATAAGTGTTGTCTGATTAATATAATTTAAAATTTACTAGTGAAAAAAAAAACAGACGCTGACAGCCCTCCAATGAAATTCTTTCTTTGAGGGTTCCTAGGCCATCTTCTTTTCTGATTCCTTGGAGGATTGTGGGGAATCTATTGGTGTGGGGAGTAAGGTTGAAAATCTAATGTGTATAAGTGAGTTGGAAATTGGAAGTCATGGAATGAAAACTATATATATACATATTTCGTGCCAAACTCATAGCATATTACTGTCATAATGGATAATTTGATATGTGACACAATAGTTTTCAGATTGCATGGGTGGGATACGTGAAGTATTCTATAATTAAGTGGAGCCCCTAAACTCCACTTCGTATGTATATCCAAACAGTTCATAAGCTATGAAATATTTTATTTAGTAAATAAATTTAATTATGGCTATGAAGTCAATTTTCTTCCTTATTACATTACCTTTTATTAAAAATGATTATCACATTTTTACACTAACAAATTTATCAATCTTTCGGAGAATTTTCCCATCCTAAGGACAACCCATTTATTTTCTTATTTTTCCATTCTTTTAGTCATATTATCTATAACATTTTATTTTATATTGTCTTGTAATAATCACTATTTAAAAAAAAAAAACTTAACAAAAAGAGTGTACAAACTTCCTTTACTATCATTGCCACCTAAAGTTTTTTTTTTTTTAAATAGTGATTATTACATACTATATAAAATAAAATTTTATAGATAATGTGACTAAAAGAGTGGAAAATAAGACAATAAATGGTTTGTCCTGAGGATGGAAAAATTCTTCGAAATGTTGATGAAGAAGTTAGTGTAAAAAAGTAATAATCATTTTTAATAAAACATAATAGAAAAAGGAAGAAAATTAACTTCATGCCCACAATTAAATTTATTTTTAAAAGAAGATTCTTCCATAATAACAAAAAAAGATTTTATGAAAAATACTTTATTTATTTATTCATTTAAAATGTTTGGGCTTTTCAACCACCTCGGCCATTTTCGCCTTATACTACAGTTTTAAAGTATGAAATTTTATAATTATAAATTAAACAAAAACTTAAAATAGACACATCCATACTTTTCCACAATATCTACGTTCATTTCGAGGAAAGGTAAACCCGATCCTCTCCCAACATGAGAGGAAAGTAGGCATATCTTCTTTAGCGCCGCGTCACTTATATTAAAAGCCACTGGAGTTAGAGTCCAAAAGCGACTATTTTTGTACGATTATTAATAAAAAATAATGAATGTTTGTTAGGCCTTGCATTCATGACTGCTTTGCAGTTTGTCGTTCTGTGACAATACTTTCCTTTTTTGCCCACCTGCCTTCCGTCGTGTGTAAGAACGCACAGGTCCATTACACCCTTGAGCTCAGGTGTAGCGGCCACAAAGTGGAGAACACCTGTAGTGGAAGACAACTGGCGAAGAAGGGGCTTCACGGCCGATGAAGGAGTAGACTCCAATTTGATGGCAATGCTCCACTGGCCAGGAGCACCGTTCGTTTCCGCCAACTCTAATCGAACAGTTTAATAAGAGGGAGTGCTGATCGCTGGCTCGAGACGTCCCTCACGATTAATTCGCTATTGTCTCTGATAAAGTATTGTTCAGGGAGGAGTAGCATCCGTTCTCATAACTGCGTCTTAAGTGTAGCATCTTCTCAGGCTATGGCTACACCTTCAGTTTAAATTAAATTTAAAGTAGCAACCGAGTGGTTATCTAGTAAATCATTGTGAGATGTACAGGTGTCATTCACAAGTACATAATTTTTAAACTTTAAAGAAATTAAAAGTACTTTTTACATAAATACCTGATACACATAAGCACCAAATACTGACGTCACTCGGGCCTCGCCCAGCAAAGAGCCCGACATACATAACAATGTATTCTATTCCTATAAATTTTGACACCTTAATAAACTACTCTACACAATACAGAATTAATTTTATATATATATATATATATATATATATATATATATATATATATATATATATATATTGTTATTTATTGTACAAATAATATTTGGTCTTATGATTTGAAAATTCTCTGTATTGAAAAAATAGTATCATAACCCAAAGTATTCAGAAAGTACTAAATCCAGTCTTACTTTACATTCAAAGTTTATATTGTGTTTCAGAGATGATAAATTCCTATAGTGCGGAGTTTCCTCAAAAATTTTTAAGTTAAATCAACCGCTTTTGCATCTTCACGCCTCACATCATTTATTATTCGGTGTATAAATTACCTGTACGAAAATATGTCTTACATTTCTTATACTTTGATGTATAGTGACGTAACGTTGTGATGAATTGTGGTTACCGCTTTTTAAACAGAATAAAACATTCTAATAAATCAGTATTGTTATGAGTGGCGCGCCAAGGTCTTCGTGCGCCCTTTTTGCTATTGGTTATCCCGAACGTCCCCTTGTTATGAATTTTACTAAGACAAACTATATTTCTTAAAGGAAATTTTATGTACTTTACGATGGTGCAATCGGAACTTAACAACCTTGAATAGTGTTTGAATGATCACTTCCTATTCAACAAAAAACACAAATTTCCTACTTTTCTGCGGGGAATCGGATCATGGGTCAATATCAACTTTTTTGTTACTCTTGATTGCCTATTAACACGTCTTTAAATATTTCTTGGAACTTCTATGACACTCTTTGTATAATTTAGTAGCGAAATATGATTTTTCTGTATTTTTTACCTCAAATCAATAATAACTTCTGAATCATTAACTGTATGAACTGTAGTGGTCTTGTTCTATTCAGGAAAAAAACAAACTGTATGAAACGGTACCTTATTCGACTTAATTTGTACAATTATCTTGTAAATATCCCGCCCCCTATTTCAATCTCCTCAGGGATTCTTTGTCGTTTACAACAGGGCTCATTGTACCTGTACTATACAAGAGAATTAAAGCAATTACATGAAGACCACGTATTCTCTCGAGACTGAGACTGAGCGAAATTATCGCATACATTTAACCATTAAAAGGCTGTCTTTTTTTTTTTCCTTTTTTTTTTTAGCTTTCTCAGAATAACATTAGCAACCAGAGAGGGACAAATGCAGATTCGGCCCTAAAGTTATGGGGTCACCGAGTCAAGTGGAAATATAAGGAGACAGCCAGCGGTGTTGTAAAATCGGCCAGATGCCCTGAGTTGTGGACGAAGATGATCGGGGACAGAGGCATAAATAAAGATGAGATAAGGTGCGTGTCTTTAAGAGTCGTGGCTAAATGAAAATGGCCCATTGTGTAGGAGTAACGGTGTCGGGGCTAGGGATGGCGGGATATTGAAATGAGACAGACGTGGACGCCACCATAAGGGCCGCCCCTGATTACCGGGGCTACTAACAAGGGATCCCCAGCTCTCTATTATACAACTTCTAGCCCTCTCCCCCTCCTGCGCGGTATCTCTGCCCATTCACCACAATCTCTTCACTCCTATGTCGGCTCTTCTTCCTTCATTAGTGCGTCTTAGCCTTATTCCTAAGAACGGCTTCATTCCTCCCCCTCCTCTCCCCTCTCTCCCACAGGGCTGAGTTATATACTTCAACTAGACTAATGAAAGCACAGATTCACGGGATAATTGAATTCATCAACTACCCTCCTGCCTATACTTACAACGAGATTTCGATTGAACTCTGTAGTTTTATGGAAATATATACACCTAAAATAATATTATTTATTGGTGGATTTATTTATTGTCTCAACTCCTAAGAGCCATTGGCAAAATTACATTATTTTCGGATATGAATTTTTTTTTTTAAACTGACTGGAATGTTGATATCTTCATAGCTTTTAAAAACCTCTTAAAGAATAAATTCCAGTCCCAAATTCTTAGATTAGAGACAATCTTAGACATTTCTCGACGATATCTAATAATTCTGATGTCCAGCCATTGTTCACAGATGGTCGCCTCTGGACCCTGTGAAACCTTAAAAAGAAGAAAACTCTTAACTGTGAGAAAATATACAATGGCGTAAACGGAGATTATAAATAATTACTTTTTCTTTTCTAAAACTACGATAGCATGTTTTTCGTTAAATGTAATTCTAAATTTTTATTCACTTGAGTTATCAATCAATAATAGATTTGTTATTATACTTCAGACTGTAAATATTTTAAGTAGGTAAGTTTATTGAACCATTTTAAAAAACATAAATTCATAAATTGATTATGAATAAAAAATATATTGCATGAGATGTCATACAGCGACAAACTAAAAGAGGGTATATTTATTGGGCCTCGATTAATTAAGTTTCTAGATGATTTACTTTTTCAAGAAAAATTAAATGAAAAGGAATTCGTTGTGAAAGGATTTCCGGACAGGAAGAAAGATGAAAGTTCTAAAAACGTCATAGATGAACTCTTGAAAGAGTGTCATATGAGCTTAAAAATTCATTTCTACAGTCCCATTTGGATTTTTTTTCCAGAAAATATGGATGTAGTTAGCGACGAACAAGGAAAGATGTTTCGCCAGGACATCAGATCTATGGAAAAAGATACCGGAGACGCTGGGAATCCATTTATGTTGGACGACTGACTACTGCTGATCACCTAGAAGTTTTCTTACTGGAGATCCAATAAATACGTCTATCTTTAGAATATCGCTGTATGACATCTCATGTAATATATTTTTTATTTACATAATCCTCGATAGTTATGAACATATTTAACAAGTTTCAAATGATTATATTTTATAAATATTACTTTGTAAAAATATGTCGTCCTTTTTTTTTTTTTACACGAATCGGCCAGCAATGACCACGCGAATATCACTTAATAATCTTCTTCACACTCTCCTCCTTCCTTCTACTCCAATACTCTCTCATCTTCCTAGAGTGTTTCTCTCGCTCTTCCTTAGTCCATTTTCTCCCTCGTCTCTCCTTCCTTCCTTCTCCAACTTCTTTTAGTTTTTTTTTCCGAAAAGCTCTATATCCAAGCAGTCCTTATCCTTGATTTTTAGCCTATCCAGCTCCTCTTTTATTTGTTTCACATATCCACCTATACTCTTATAGCTTAAGACTTTGTCGACAATTTTTTTGTTCAGTCTCTTATTGTCCATTCAGCCGTAGAACCTCAGTCTCCTGGTTCTGATGACTGTTTCAAGATCTTTCAAATTTCTGTACATTTCTTCGTTGAATTTTCGCCTATACCTATACCTACCTCTTCTGTTACTTTGGGCCCATGAATCCTTCTCAGAATTTTTCTCTCAATGTTCAGGACTTTCTCCAGACTCGGAAGGCTGACTGTTTCCATACTATACAGCAGTGCAGGTCTTACTTCCTTACTTATTTTCCCTTTATTATTATAAAATAATTAAAATATTATACGCAGGATTTGCATATCAAGTAAGGAACGGAGTGAAATAAAAACAAAATAAATTTTTGACTTTAGTCTTATTGTTCCACTATGATAACTAATATCAAGACATCTCTATCACTGTAGTTACCTTTTTTTTTATCAATAACGGGGGTCTGATTTTTAAAGTAAAACCCCTCATCACTCAGTCGTTGTTTTAAACAGCATGGAAGTATTTGCAGCATAATCTTAAGTGGAATTGCGCCCCAACGCCCGATTCGCCTTCATAATTCATATAATAATCATAATCGGAATTCATAGCTTCCTAATTCATCTACTATCCAAAAAATATATTAATGGAATTTGATTTAAATAAGAGTTTTTTAGGTTACAAGTCTTGATAAAGCCCTTTTGTTCACCCTATTCCTTCATGTGTATAAAATATACAGAATTTGATTAGAACATTCACTTATACAAATTCTATTTAGTACTGCTTTTAAAATAATACTTCTATAACAGCTCTTATTATTTCAATATCCATTTCTGCCTAATACTTGGACCTCAGTGATCTGTTTCCATCATGTGGATATGAAAAAATACTAACATTTAAGTGAACATCCGAATTTTTTAATAATTTTATCACTTAAGGGAAAAGGCATGATAAAAATAACCGGTATTCATGACAATGTTTGTTGTACGTTACTCTGACTACGACCTGCGTCAAGTCAAGTGTAGAGACACATGTCGCACAACAGGCACCTGAACATAGGCATCCGGGATACAGGGAAAGGCAAGGTGTTCGAAATATAATGAACATACTGAATTAGTCTTACGGTCCAGTAAAGGCAGCAAATGGACACTAATACGGGGCAAGGAACTGAAATATAAAAACGCTCGTGTAAAAGCTTTCGAAGAACAAGGCTGAAATGGCCTTGATGATAACTAGTGAACCTAAATAGTTTATAAGTTGTAACATATTCATTTGTTAATTATATCAAAATAGAAAATATTATGAACAATTCTTAGTCTACAAACATTTAAACAATATGGTTTTAATTGATTATTGATCTTTTCCTAGATAACAATTTCTAAAAGGCCTGCCATATTAATAATTTAAGTATCTGATGACTAACCAATGTGGATATTGTGAATCTAGTGCCTATAATATTCGGCTTATTATCGTTTATTCTCTCTTGTCCTTATTTATCTGCAAGTTGGTTTTCTCTGTACCTTTCTTTACTTGTAAACTTCCAAGGACTGTTCTATCAATGACATTCACGATGATCTTATGCTTTAATCCGACTTGCACCACTCCCGTTTCTTGGTATGTTACCCTTATTACTTTCTGATTACTAGAGTCAGATAGAACGGGTGAGAGACCATTACCAGGTCTTTAGTATATTCTGACTTCAAAGGCGTGAAATACTCTTTCTCTTACACTCCTCCGGGATACCAAGAAGAATAAGATGGATACCAGAAGCTTAGTCATGATTTTCCAACGAGTTACAGTTCGACGAATAGTACGCCGCATTTAAATCTACAAATAGAACATTCTCATTTCAATGTACTTTCTATCGTTGTTTGAAAATCTGCGTGAGTATGAAGATTTAGTCTGGCATGCTAAATCCGTTTGGAATCCGTCTCTTATAATATTTTAAAAGTAAACAAATATATATTTATTTATTATTTTAGCATTACCTTATAAAATATAGGATGAAGGGCTTAGTCTCGGCAATCATCACTATCAAACCTAAAACTTTTCTTCAGAGTTCTAGGCTAGAAAAAAAATAAATTATGAGAGCCGATAAATAATAAGAAGAACAAAAAGAAAAAAATGAATTATAAATAAGTTAAAAATGGATACCTAATTTGACTTTCCAGATCTTTTTAGTAATCAAGATGAGTATTGAGATAAATTTAAAGGCTTAACTAATATTCTATGATCAGATAAAGGAATGGCAAGGATATGTGTATATATATATATACTAGGCCCGGTACTTTTGCCGGAGGATGGTAGACTTATTTTGCCACCCCTTCTTTCAAATCCCTCCCTAGTCAAGTTCTGTGTGTTGTGCATACATGAAAATTATAATTTAGATATTATAATCCGTATAATAAAATAATCCGTATAATATAAAGACTCAAAAACAAAGCCTTTAGTCTGTTTTTATTTGATGTTTTTATTTAGTTAGTCTATTTTAGACCGTATATGTGAGAAATGTATCTAGTCTGCATTTGATGCGATCTTATTTTTCTCAGTCCTCATGAAATCTGCTTTGGTGAAACGTTGCCTGTCTACGTATTCAGTTTGAAACTCATTGGGAATTTATTGGCATCTTCCAATAAAATAGTACTGGGATTCGCTGCTCATTGTATTATATACTTTTACTTTAAGATTCTATCAAGACACGACAGCTTGAAAATGACAAAACAAATGTAAGAATACAGAAATATAGACCAGTGAAAATCGAAGTGTGGAATAACATTACTTGTTTGCATGAGAACATTATAAATCAGTAACTGATTTGAAAGTTATTGTTGATGATATGAATATCGAACCTGAGAACACAGTCACACGATTGAGAAGGCAGACCTATTAAGAAGCTCAGTTGAAATACATGAATATGAATCGGTCGGCGAGAGATTTATGTTAAGAGATATGTTGATCATCTAAAATATTTTAAGTAATACTCTTAAGTGATTATTAATTAGTAGGCTGCATTGTCGGTGTACGAGATGAATGGCGTTGAGGCTCTAGTATTTGAATCACGTCTGCTTTATTACCAGTCCATCTGAGAGTCTGAATTAATGGTCTCACACCCAAAAGGTGCCAATTTGGGAGGTGTGCCAACCTCATCTGGCCCAACAATAAATTCCAAAGTTCCGAAACGCCTAGCACCATCCTTCTTATGAAACCTAAGTTCGAGAAGAACGTTTTAATTAAGTGAGCGGTGTTTTAATAGGTGAAGATTGGTCTATTTGAAACGGCTTATTCTAGCTAACGCCTCTAAAGATTCACCATGTAATCCCTAGCTAAGTCATGTTGGATTTGAAGTAAAGGGTTAAATCGAAGCTTAAAAATGTAACCTTGTATTTTTTAAGAAACCTTGTATTTTTATTTTTTTAAAGTATTCTGTATATCGAATGAACTTTTTATATATCGAATAAAAATTCCAATTTATTTGATTGTCATCAAAAAGAGCCCTTAGTTTACATGCATAAGAATGGATTATAATTAAATAAGAAAAAAATGTATACACAAATAGACATTAGAAGCTATCTTGCGCGAAAACAAAAATATAAACATAAATTAATTTTTATGTATGTTTGCATATTTTTAATACAAGTCCTTATTAAATTATAAATGTAAATTTGTACAAAAATCTGCAATCACAGATGTAATTTGTACAATTTTTCAAAAATAAGTACTATTCATCGTTCAATTTTGTTTTTCTTTAACCCTTAAAAATTGCCTTTGATAAATCATTAACCCAATTTCCCTCTCCCCATTGGTACTTTTTTAACCCTAAAGGATAGCTGTAATTATTTTTAACCTGAAAAGAGTGAAAAATTGCAATCCTTTTCCATTTATTTTTAAAATTTCCTTTTGAATTTCCTTATTTCCATTTAAAAATTTCCATATATTGAACTTTTTTTAAAGTTCCTTCATGTTCGATAGATAGAGGTTCGACTGCACATTGTTATAATTGCCCTAATGTATAGCATAAAAAGGCCAAATTACAAAATATAGTCCACCAGTTGTGGACACCTTTAAGACAAGATCTCCAATTAATGTTTTTTAGATAAATTAATATTAACTAGTAAATTGTTTTGATCGCTCAGATCGATTACTGGCTAATAAACAGAAATAACAAGGAATTAAAAAAAAAAAGAAAATAAGACGGTTACATTGTTGTAGCTGAAAGTTAAAAATGGTTCTTACACCGGTAGTAGACAAGGTACAGGCCCAAGAGTTAATTATTTATTCCTTATTGTACCTTTCCAACTATTGAGAAAAATAAGTTTGTTTGATGAAGTAATTGTCATTAATCTGATTTCAACTAAATAATAAAGGCCCTCCTATAATTGCCATTTCCAATTGAAATGTAACTTTTTCCATTTCCCACCGGAACTATTTATTTAAAAATAGTTATTTAAATTTCAATAATGGCGTATGAAATAATGTTAGTATATACTGTCGATATTTTTATTTATTTATTAGATAATTGATGTTGAGTTCTAATTTTTTCTGGTTTTAAGTTTTAAAAAAAAATTGTTTTTCATTTCTTTTTAAATATTTAATTTTATTAATTTTTTGGAATTGAAGTTTTCTTCGGTACATGGATCGTTTAACAGATTTTCTAGGGCCCTGATTCCATTTTTCGAACTGGGTTTTTGGTTGAGCATACGCATTTCGAATTACTATCATATTTGACTATTTGTTTTCTTCGAAAATTGTCCTTGAAAACCTATTAAACGATTTCAACCCCGAAAAAATACTACCAACAGTAAGGGTAATTCGAAATGCGCATTCTCGATCGAAAATTCAATTGAAAAAAATAACAAATCAGAACCCTTGAAATCCTAATGAGCGATCCTTATGTCGAATAAACTTTCAGAAGCAAGATTAAATCTAAACGCGCAATCGCGATAAAAAAATAGTAAATTCGCAAATATCGCCCATGAAAACTTAATAAACGATACATATAAGAGAAAATATCAACTATGATGGTAATTCCAAATTCAATTAAAAAACATGAAAAAAAAATTCAATCGAATGGCGCATAAAAAATCCGGTAGTAAATTCAAAAATATCTCCCTCTAAAAACTAATAATTTAGTAACTTCGAAAACCTAATGAAAGATCACCAAATCAATGAAATTCAAACCTCTCCTTTTCGAAAAAAAGAAAGAAAAGTAAATAGAATGAATTCAAGACCATCTGGATTACTATTGAAATGGAAAACATTAAAATTGAAATGGAAACGGTTACAATTGAAATGGAAAAAGTTACAATTAAAACGGAAACAGTTGCAATTGAAATGGAAAAGGTGACAATTGATTAGGAAAATTCTGTATTTTGAATATTAATATTAAGTTCTAGTAGTAGACACGTTTTAATCTAGTAATAGACACCGCCTATCTACAACTGGATCCGGCTCGCAAAATTTGTCACTAAATTGGTCAATCTAAGCTAAAAACAGACGAGTAATTTAGTATCCAGTAGTAGACACGTGTGAAAATCATACAAATCTCTTAGCAGAAGTTGACACTCTTATTAGTTGTTAATTATTATATTTAAAGTGGTAAATCATTATCATCAAACGGAAACTTCTAAATCAACTAATCACCAAAAAAGTTTACGTACTGGAAAATAACACGGTTAAACTTGGTTATTAAATAAAGCTTATCGTTAGTAATCTCTGCAAGAAATATTGGCGAGAATACCCCTCAGGTTAAACCAAGATCACACTCCTTTTTTTGGCACCAATTTTGATTTTCTTTTTCATTTCATATCCTTATTTATAAGGTCTGAACTCGTAGTGACTACTAATAGCTCGCAGTCTACAACTGGTTCACTTGCCAGTATAGTGCATGGTTTTAATAAACGATTGCAAAATATTTTAAAAATTTCAACTGTATACAATTTGGTAAACTTCTTTTAATTGATATGAGTAAATTTTGTTTACCGTAAGGAGCCTTAAGTATCTGTTCTGTTTTGAGTCACCATAATGACAAGTTCCCTCAACAAAAAATTGTTGAGACAACGAATGAAAGAATGGTTTAAAAAAAAATATGCATATATATATATATATATATATCAGCACATACGTTTAGGGTGTGAAGATGCTCTAGAAATAGAATTTGAGAAATCCGTATGCAGCTTTGAAGATCAACTAATAAGATATGGTTGAAAAGTGTTTTTTCAACTAACAATTTTGGCAAACTTAAAATAAAATTTTACAAATTTAAAATGTTACAGTATGACAACATAGACAGCAAAATAGAAGTGAATACAGCTATTTTCTGAAGGAAAAATAGAAGATGATGAAAATGAAACCAGGATGAAAATTAATAAATGTATATAATATGTATTTAACATCATTTATAATGCTAATAGTGAAACAAATAAATACATGTATATTCAGAAAATTCATTATGCGGTCTTAACTAACCATTGCTTTTCCGGGGTAATAAATCCAAACTTGTTTTGCTCAATCGTCAGAGCTTTATAAACAAATGTTATGTAAATTAAAGTATGTTAACATAAATAGCGATGTATTTCAGGAAACGCGGTACAGTAAGGTATAACACTAAACATTCCACATGTGCATAAAGTAGAGCCGGTAACGAAATGAGATATCAATGCTTAGCCATCTTTGCCGTACGTAGGCTGTATATGGTGGGCACCTCGGTCGGTAAGATACAAAGGGAGGATGGAGTAATGTAATACGGGGAGATATAAGAAGGCCTGTAACTAGACACCTGCTGCGAATCGCGAAAATGAGGGATGACCAAATAGGGTGGTCGGGGTCAGAGTCTCGCACGACCGTGAGCTGCCCGGTAAAGATCCACACGGCTGATCGGTGGACTGTTCGGGTCAAAATCCAGCCTCGACTATAGCTCTGTAAGGGTACTTACTAAGTATTTTATAATATCATTACGCATAATTAAAGATTGTGTCGCAAATTATGCCATAAATGTAGGGAGAAACTGATGGATAACGACAACCAACGACAGAAATTCTTGGAGATTGGTGCTGGAGCAGTAGCGGATCCAGTATTTAATTCTGGGGGGGGGGGGAGGGGAGGCAAAGTAAATGTTGGGGAACCAACACTGGGGGGAGGGCCTATGGATAGACACACCTCATAGTAACAGGGGGAGTCCTCCCCCAGGACATTTTTTAAAGTCTCTGATCAAAACTGCGTTTTTTAAACCATTTGAAGCTGTGAACTTAAAATTTGAAGTTATTTTTTTAATAACGGTAATTGCAGAAATAATAATGTTTTTAGGGAGAAAATTTTCAATTTTTTCTTGTCATATGCTTACATTGAGTAGCTGTAGAAGTTTTTCAGATTTAAAGAGAGAACATATAGTAATGGTAAAATTATTTGTCTCAAAAATGAAGCAATGTAAAAAAAAAAATATATTTTTGGGAGAGCTTCAGCTCGAATGCCCATCTTGAATCCGCAAATGAGGTGGAGGAAGCCAGGACTTACTTTCAGTTTGTTTTCATATAATAATAAATAAATTATAAAAGAATCGAAAAATATCTAACATTACTTTTTCAAAATATCCTTCGTTCAGGAAATTTATAACGCTTTTAATTTAAAAACGCTAGTTTAATTCAAATTATAAAGTGGAAGAAATCGTATAACACCAGTCGGAAAAGCGTAAAATTTCTGCCAGATTTTCTTGTCTAAATAACTATTTAGAGACCCAAGAAAATGTGGGTTAATATCAGTTTGAAAATCACAAAGAATTGAAATTAAGATGATCTAAATAAAATATCTAATGTGGACAACACATGACTTCCTTTTACACCTATTAAACTATAATTCTAAACGTTTTCCTCTCCATTGGGGAGCTGAACAAGTCTGCAGCAGGAGAATAAGATATAAGTTAGTGGGTTCTCCCGCTTAAAATGTCGAAACCGTCAATTTCTAATGCTTTATCTAGTGACAAAGACCGTTATAATATTGCCACGTAACACGAAGAAATCTCTTAGGAACTTGTTATCTACTGAAAGAAAACGATATATAATAACGGAATGAGACCTCCAGAAACAAGAGCTTTTCAGTGCGTTTTTCTGTGTGTGTCAATAGATAAGTTCAGGACGCTGAGTGTCGTTTTTGAGATACTGCTATCTTCGAAAGCTATTGACCAAATTCAGGATCACTTTCTGAGCCATCGATTATACTATATTATACTATAACTTTGAGATTAACTGTAGAATCAATCGTTCTACAGACAAAATATTTTTTGTAGTTGATTCATTCATTTTCAGTTCTATCACTTCACATACAAGTCAGGTTATAATTCAATGGCCTCCTGAATTCATAATTCATCTTTCTATTTCTCATCCGTCAATAATGTTATAAGGAGAGTAATAAACATGAAATAGATTGGCAAATCAAACCAAATACAAGTGTCAATATTTGTTTAGTGATGAGCATTTAGAAAAATACAAAAGCGTTTACACCAGAGAACAATTCGATTTATTGGTGATATATTTACTCATTAACAAGAGAACGGGAACAGGAATTAGTATAAACTAATTAAAGGCTTTCTGTGAGATTTCTCCCATATCACGCTAATTTTAACAGAATATCTAATGACGGTATCGTTCTACTGGCTAACAGTGTGTTTAGAGAGATAATTTACATCAATTTTTTGTGAAACGAATTCCAAAACCGAGTCATGACGTTTTTCTGTCGGTTTTTAGCAACATATTAATTAACTCGTTCCACGCTGTTTCAAAGGTTTTTAAAAGAAAAACCGAAAACTACCTAAACGCAAAAAATCGCTTAAAATTTCTTAAATGATATGAAATGGGTACATAAAGAGACAAGAATCGTCTTGGAAACTGTTGGAAATAGGTATATTTTGACTAATTTTGTATACCTATTTTGGATAAAAATAAATAATTTTTACTATGCAATTAATTTTATACTCATTATCTAAAGAGAACGACACAATGTGCTGAATGTTTACCTGTTTGAAATGAAATCCATAATAAACGGTGGATGCTGAAAGTTATAAAGACAGAGACTTATTATAAATGAAGGCAGAGTTTGCAGCATCCGTTAGTATTATTCAAACGTGTTTTCTAAACAACGCTCTGAGATTCTTAATGACATTCAGCCAATCATATTAGTCTGTTTGATGTCCGTGAATCCTAAAATGAATATCTCGAGTGAAAAATTTATTTTTATATGAGTTTTTCCCACCCAAGTCGGGAATTCGTTCCACTGTGCAAAGGCCTAATGTTATGTATTTAAACGAAGGTATCACATCGTACCCAATCCCGCTTAGGAACAAAATGACCCTATGGAATGGACCAGGTGTCAACTAACATTGCACTCGTTCCGTGCAAATTAATGCCATGCTTTCATTAACTCGTTATTTATTAAACAGTTATCGCTCCGCCCAGAGTAGTGATTTTTGAAATATCAATGCTTTGATATATGGTACTATAGTACCAACTAGTCAAAGCTCGCCATAATCAATCGTGAAGAATATTTTATTATTATTATTATTATTATTATAAATGTACTGAAGGATGGGAACCCCATCATCATGGACCATCGTGGATCCGTTTGATTTATAAAAACATTGTAACAATATTGTTACCTATCGAGTCTTAACTTTCCCCCAACCTCATTCTTTTGTAAAACAGCTGTTGCAAACAACCTCTGAAAACTAAGAAATTGGTATCTGATCATGCATTGTGATAAATCTTCTATTTCTCTACATATTGTGGCACGATAAGTTTTTACTTGTAGCAGAAGTGAGATAGAACCTTGTCACACTGACCGCCTCAATTTCATCGATTTTTATCAGTTGGAATCTTGTCATTCCAAAGGGTCGAATATTCAGACTCAAACTTAGATGAAAACACATAAGAGTTGAACGGAATTTTTAATAAAATTTCATACGGCTACTTTGGGTTTTGGTTTAAAATTATTAGTAAAAAAGTAATTACTTTTATAGGATAAGAAGTTGCAGTTTCATATTTATTGAATCATATTATTAAATTACTATTAAATATATAAATTTAATAAAAAATCCTTTGTATCTAATAAAAAAAATTTGAAAAATAATTGATTTTGAAAATTTAATAGAAAGGAAGAAATAACTTTGAATATCATGTAATTCGTAAAATATAGTTGAGAAATAGCATGATACTAACCAGCATAACAACAAGTCTAGCCTATTAAGCTCGTTGCCAAGTCTAGCAGGCTAAATTAAATAATATTTGAAAATTATCACCATAATTACCCTAAAGTAATTAATTTTACAATATACATAAGCAATTATTTGAAACAGTTTTAAAGAATTCGAGTTTGAACTCTTGAAAAAAACTGGGTTTGGTACCTTTCTTCTCGACTGACAAGAATATTCAGTATCAATACCGAAGTACCATTTCCCATATTACTTTGTTTTACTCTCAACTATATTTTATAAATTGATATATTTCTTTCTTTTTTTTCTGATTCAGAAAAAAAAAGTAAACATAGACATTGAGTTTATTCATGAATTTCGTTTTCATAGTCAATACTCCAGCATAAATACACACGCAACAACACAATCGTATTTTTCCCATAACAAACCTAAACAAACAAAAGTGAAACCGTAAAAAAAAAATAATAATAAAAATAAGATAGCTTGTATTACTCAATCATTTTCTGTCCCGGAAGTATTACTATTTATTAACGGTGGGAAATGGCTGACGGCAGAAAAAATAAGATAGATGATCGCTATCGCAAATGAGAGCAAAGTATTTAGCCCTGATTTATGCAGATCTCTCGCTAGTAGAGTAGTCTGCAATTAAGTAGCAAGTACGAAACCTTACAACGTTCTCTGTAATAACAGGCCGCATTGGCAAAAGGTAATACTCATTATGTAATTTCGTAGTTAGTTATTCCAGCTAATTGGGCTATAATTAGGGGTAACTTAATTAATATTTAACTAGACAAATTATGGAAGAAAAAAAACAACCCCCTCACCCATGCTCTACTTCATAATTCCATACGGTTAAGTTCTTATTTGTTCAGTTTAGGATGGTCGATATATATTATTAAAATTACTGACTTAACTTTGTAAGAGAAAAAAAAAACATTCTATACTACCCAAAATTATTGTGATATTCTTTTTATTTCTATATAAATTTTGAAAGGTTGCAGCTTATCAAATAATATTCTTATTCAGAAAAAAAAAAAGACTGAAAATTTAGTTTGGTTTGAAAAAAAAAATCAATCAGAATTCCTGATAAAACAATTAATCATTTAAATAGATATGATAAAAAAAAATTACTTAATCGACTTACAGTTGCCAAAAAAAAAAAATCCTTTTAACAGAAACCCAGTGAGAAAGCTGTTTATTATCTGCATGTTTTATACAATTAAATTCATAGAACCGTGTATACTGTAAGAAATAATATATATCATTACATTACAATACGAAAAATCTGCAGTTTCTTTTTATTTATACTGATTAAAATTTGTTTATTTGTCGATGGTAAACTTTATTTTTTATTTTTTAAGGTTGATACAGGATAAGAAGCAAATTTTATTTATATTTAAAAATTTTAAAATTATTTAGTAACCTTTTGGAATTTTGTTCCCATCTTCATGTTGTTACGTAATTTTTATTCATTAATAAGATATATATAAAATTTATGATCGATTTTTGCCAAAATTACGCAGTACTCAAGAAGCAAATAATTATATTATTGGCTCACACCTATTCCTCATAAAATTCATTCCTTATATATTTTTGACATTCTCTTGAAAATTTGATCTAATTTAAATTCACTAATGTAAAATGAATTACGTAAAAATATAAATATAAAATTTAATAACCTTGTGAGTGAAATGTGATCCAATGTTACTAGAACTATTTTTGGAATCTGTAATGTTTAAAATTTTTGTTTTACAATCTGCATATGAATCAATATCTCAAGAAGTTTTTTACTTTCCCTTACCTATATACGAAGTATATAGTAAGGGGAAGTATTGCGATCGTGAAAATTTTCGAATTCGAGTTTTCAACGGAAATACATGTTTTAAGGTCCCCTGAATCCAAATGACCAAGTTTCGCAAAATGGTCTGTGTGTCTGTGTGTATGTGATCAGTCTAGCTCAAAAACGGAAAGCTGTACGATACTGAAATTACATATTTAAGGTTAGCACATGCATGTGATGTTACAGCAACATTTTCGTCAAAATCGACTAACCGGAAGTGCCACTTTATATAATCGATTTTACACATTTTTACAATTTTCTCGAAAACGGCTCTAACGATTTTGAATAAACTTGCCTAAATTATTCTTCATAAAGACCTTTAACTTTTCATGTATAAAGTATATCACCGAGGAATTGCAGGGAAAAAAGTTATAATATTTTATTTACGCATAACTTCAAAAGCGTGCAATTTATGGTAATTTATGTTTAGACTTTTATGAAAGGTAATAAATTCATCTAAAAAAGATTAAAAGAATCATCAAAATCGGACCAATAATAGCAAAGATACAGCGCATCGGACTAACCGGAAATAGCTATTATATCATGGATTTTAAACTTTTTTATATTTTTCTCGAAAACGGCTCTAACGATTTTGATGAAACTTGCCTAAATTTTTCTCCATAAAGGTCTTTAACTTTTCATTTATGAAGTAAATCACCGAGGAATTGCAGGGAAAAGAGTTATGATGAAAAGAATATTTTATTTGCGCATAGCTTAAAAAGTATGCATTTTACGGTAATTTATCTATAGACTTTTAGGAAAGATAATTAAATCATCTAAAAAAGAATAAAAGAATCATCAAAATCGGACCAATAATAGCAACGATACAGCGCATCGGACTAACCGGAATTAGCTATTATATCATGGATTTTACACTTTTTACTTTCCCTTACCTATATACGAAGTATATAGTAAGGGGAAGTATTGCGATCGTGAAAATTTTCGAATTCGAGTTTTCAACGGAAATACATGTTTTAAGGTCCCCTGAGTCCAAATGACCAAGTCTCGCAAAATGGTTTGTGTGTCTGTGTGTATGTGATCAGTCTAGCTCAAAAACGGAAAGCTGTACGATACTGAAATTACATATTTAAGGTTAGCACATGCATGTGATTTTACAGCAACATTTTCGTCAAAATCGACTAACCGGAAGTGCCACTTTATATAATCGATTTTACACATTTTTACAATTTTCTCGAAAACGGCTCTATCGATTTTGATTTAACTTGCCTAAATTATTCTAGATAAAAACCTTCAAGTTTTCATTTATGTAGTAAATCATCCAGGAATTGCAGGGAAAAAAGTAATGATGAAAAGAATATTTTATTTACGCATAACTTCAAAAGCGTGCAATTTATGGTAAATCACGTATGCACTTGTATGAAAGCTAATTAAATTATCTAAAAAACAATAAAAGAATCATCAAAATCGGACCAATAATAGCAAAGATACAGCGCATAGGACTAACCGGAAGTAGCTATTATACTATGGATATTACACTTTTTTTACAATTTTCTCGAAAACGGCTCTAACGATTTTGATGAAACTTGCCTAAATTTTTCTCCATAAAGGTCTTTAACTTTTCATTTATGAAGTAAATCACCGAGGAATTGCAGGGAAAAGAGTTATGATGAAAAGAATATTTTATTTGCGCATAGCTAAAAAAGTATGCATTTTACGGTAATTTATCTATAGACTTTTATAAAAGGTAATTAAATCATCTAAAAGAGAATAAAGGAATCATCAAAATCGGAACATAATAATAATATAATAGCAAACATAATAGCAAAGATACAGCGCATCGGACTAACCGGAAATAGCTATTATATCATGGATTTTACACATTTTTACAATTTTCTCGAAAACGGCTCTAACGATTTTGATTAAACTTGCCTAAATTATTCTTCATAAAGACCTTTAACTTTTCATGTATATTGTATATCACCGAGGAATTACAGGGAAAAAAGTTATGATAAAAAGAATATTTTATTTACGCATAACTTCAAAAGCGTGCAATTTATGGTAATTTATATTCAGACTTTTATGAAAGGTAATTAAATCATCTAAAAAAGATTAAAAGAATCATCAAAATCGGACCAATAATAGCAAAGATACAGCGCATCGGACTAACCGGAAGTGCCACTTTATATAATCGATTTTACACTTTCTTATATTTTTCTCGAAAACGGCTCTAACGATTTTGATGAAACTTGCCTAAATTTTTCTCCATAAAGGTCTTTAACTTTTCATTTATGAAGTAAATCACCGAGGAATTGCAGGGAAAAGAGTTATGATGAAAAGAATATTTTATTTGCGCATAGCTTAAAAAGTATGCATTTTACGGTAATTTATCTATAGACTTTTAGGAAAGATAATTAAATCATCTAAAAAAGAATAAAAGAAATCATCAAAATCGGAACAATAATAGCAAAGATACAGCGCAACGGACTAACCGGAAATAGCTATCATATCATGGATTTTACACTTTTTTACATTTTTCTCAAAAACGGCTCTAGCGATTTTGATTAAACTTGCCAAAATTATTCTTCATAAAGGCCTTTAACTTTTCATTTATGTAGTAAATCACCGAGAAAATGCAGGAAAAAAAGTTATGAAGAAAAGAATATTTTATTTTCGCATGGCTAATAAATGTATGTAATTTATAGTAAATTATGTACAGAATTATATGAAAGGTTATTAAATTATCTAAAAAAAAAAAAATTATCTAAATCGGACAAGTATTAGCAACGATACAGTGTATTTTATGAGGAACATAAAATAGATGGATAACCGAGCGCACCCGAAAGGAGATAGATGCCACCGAATCTCCTCCCACTAATCCGCCAATCTGTTGTAAACAATACGCTCTGTAATAAAGTAATTTAAGAATACAAAAACGGAAATTAACTTAATAATTTCTACTTTCACATTATTTAATGGAAAGAAAATGTTTCCATAGAAACTTAACCAGCAACTTTTAAAATATATTTGTAACTTGACAAAATTAAAATATATAGGTAGTGTACAGAATTGTTGTACTAAAATTGTTTTAAATACTATTTTATTGTACTTAAGTGGGAGAAGAATTGAATGCTGCTGAGTTTATTTCAAGTATTGTTTATGTGAACCCTTTAGAATTATATTAAAACGATAATTATTATAGGGCGGTAAGGGAAAGTTGTGTGATGCGCACACCACACCAGATTTTTTAATCTAGTGTTTAATCTATATAGTGCTTTTAAAATTAAAATTACGTTTGAATTAAAAAAAAAATGGAATTAAATTTGCAATTCCTGACGAGCCAGAAGAAATTGTGCTTGTCCGATCTACAAATTAAATGATATCCAATCCTTGATATTTTAAATATATTATTAGGATAAATACATATTATTAGGATAAAATAATTTTAAACTTTTAGATAAATGTAGAAGAAGAAAATTGAACATCTACAAACGCTATAATTTTCTGGGTGATAAATTACCAAATGGCGTTTACAGACAGACAAAACGTGAATCGAAATGTTTTCTGGATATAATCCAAAAATAGCACCTAGTGCCGAATAATCTGTGGTTCTGCGACCGTAAATTAAGCTTTAACAATCTAGGAGTAACTAAGGTTTAGTTGGGTTGCTCCTGATCCTATAAATATTTCAGGTTTGAGCCTAACAGTTTTTTTTAACACTTTTTCTAGTCAATATCGACTTCTTATATATATATATATATATATTGTTTTCTTAATAAAAAAAAATAAAATCAATAATATAACCAACTCGTCCATTGTAACATCAACATGTAATATTTCTTAAATCAGGGATAGTTAGTATAATTTGACGAAGCCACGGGGGCAATTGGCGGTAGGAGACAAAGCCGTGTGACCGGGAGATGACCACCGTTATCCCGACTCGGCGTGACGGACTACACGACCCGCCTAACTTCTGTTCCTAAGGGTCCTGACCATTTATAGGGACCAGCGTGCATCGTCAGTCGCGACATCCCTTGCCCAAGAAAAGTCCAAGTCACGTAACCATCCAGGAAAAATAGATTTGTTACCGGCAGGTAGGCGGATCGGTAATTCAACTGACGAGGAGAACGTGACGCCAATTGAGGGCTGGCTCGCGGTAGGGAACAATATAATAGTTATCATTAATTGGCTCTTAGGGGCAGCAAAATCGTTTCTGAAAATTATCAGCAATATACATCCGATAAGTATTAACATCAACATATATAAATATAATACTGTAGTGCTGTTCGTATGCACATCCGTTAGATTTTGTTAAAGAACAAGGATGCGTTAAATTTCAATTTTGAAGAATTCTTGTCTAGACAAAAAGCAATGTCGAGGGAAATTTCAAGAATATATATAAAACAAAAAAGTATTAGTTAGTAGTATTCATAGAAATCATCACAATATATCAGATACGAGCAAAAGAGAGATGCATAATCCATTTTTGTCATTGTTGATATTTTTAATGTTTTACACTCTGTTTAACGTCCTCTATAAGGCGGTTCATTCTTAACCCACCAAAACGTAAAAAATCCAATCAAATTTTACGTTCAAATTTTGGGTTGAATTTCATAAGAGGATAAATCCCTGTTACTCATAACAACCGCTGGGAGCACCACGCAAGAAAGTAACAATGAACTGAAGGAATTGTTAATGTTATATTATTGTGTTTAATCTATTTTATTGTCATAATCATGGAGAAATATCCAGGAATAAATACGACGGCATAGAGAAAAAAGCCTCTGGGATGGAACGAATTGGAAACGGAATTCGCTAAACATCAAATATATTCTTTGCTATATCAGATTCAATGCGCTTGAAAACATAGTTATGCTTGGTAGGTATTATGTTGTGGTTTTAGCTAAATGTTCGTGGATTGTACTGATGTTTTCAACAGTTTCTGCAATCAAATTATTTCGTAAAACATGGATAAATAAATTATAAGAGCAATACTGATTAAGTGGAACAGTTTATGAATGATGTACCACCTGTTTTAATGGTCTGTATTGGGCTGTTTCTAATGGATGAATTGGTGACACATTGACTGGTTCGTTATTAATTAATTAATTATAATTATTAAAGGATTTGTTTGAAGTCTTTCTATAATAGTTTCTAAATTGATTTATTAAATTAGAAAAACAAACAGTTTCTTATTATGTTTTTATTTTATTGTTAATTACTCTGTGGAAGAATCAATAAAAATTGTCCACTTTTGTCACCTTCACTCTCTAATCAAGTCAAATTGATTATTTAGTTTAAAATAACTATCCTAAAAGGTATACAATGATTTTTATAAAATGTTTACTTTAGAAGGATAATACATATTATTATATTTCGACGAAAAAAAATGTAAATAGACTTAGGAGACAGGGTGGGCAATAGTATAGATGTATCTAGGCCTCCCAGGAGAAAAGAATATATGATTAATTGCAATGCATGCTTTGATACAGGGTCATGCATAAATCGCATATACGTCGACATGACGTGACAGCGCAAGACCTGCTTTGTCGGCGACCACCCTGAAACTCTTATCCTACATCTATCTATTAACTGTTGGCTGAAATCTAGGAAGAAATTGAAATATGGAACAGATTTTATTATTGTAATATATTCAATAATCACCGCATACTTGATTTTAAAATTTATTAGCATGTTTGATGAAAAACATAAATCTAACTATAAGACGCCAAGTAAGTCACACTTGGAACAACTGTCTTTAATCAAATTATATAAATAAAAAAATCTTAAAACAGCTAATAATATTAACTGCAAATTTAAAAAAAAAAAACTCATTAACTACTTTAAAAATGTAGTTACTATCACTATTACTTATCACTATTACTTACCTACCGCAAAGTAATCGGGTTAAAATTTCGATGAGCAATTTTAAACGAATTTATGTGTTTCAGAGACCCATGAGTCCAAAAAACTCTATTTCGACTATTTGTCTGTCTGTATGTCTGTTCCACGACCATTCCTTTTAAAATTTTAAAGTTAAAAAACATAACTTTAAAATATGAATGGAGTATATGATGGAAGAATAGATAGATATTTCAGCCCAAATCGGAAAAGAATTGGTTATAAATGTCATAGTGGACTATTTAAATTGAGCCATGATAAGAGACATGGGAGTACCACGAATAACCGTTAGGATTGTATGAGGGGGGAATTCGATGGTTCAGTGGAATCTCCAGAGTTAAACTCCTCGAGTCCAAATAGGCCTAATTACAGTTATCTAAATCGATTTCCTGTACCATAAAGTGGGGTGACCATGGTACAGTACGGGACTACTTTGGTAAATTGACGATTTTCAAATTTAAATGTTTCTAGCGGGCTTAAAAATAGGGGAACAGGGTTAGTATTAATCTGAAGAGTTAGTTTAAGTATGCTCCCGCTATTTTCAAGCCTGCTAGAAACATTTAAATTTGAAAATCATCAATGCACAATCTTAGCCCCGGCTGTCCTACAGTCATTTCATTTTACGGTGAATAAAGAGAAGTACAGAGTGCCTGGCAAATGTAGAGATATGTGCAAAAGCTGTGTGTTGTATAGAGTTGTCTTGTTTGTAGACTCGTCGTATAGATAAGTTCGTCGTTTGAAATATTATTAAAGGATACAGTAGATTTATTGCTCGGTACTTATGTATCAATTCGAGCACCCATGCACTACAGCAGTTGCTCAACGGCCGAAAAACGTGTTTAGCAACTTCTGTAGCAACAAAATAAAACAAACGATTTCGATGAAGCATGCATAAAGTCTTCTTCTTAAAGTTTTTTAACTATATATGTATATACATATATATGTATATATATATATATATATATATATATATATATATATATATATATACTCGATATCCCAGCCTACAAGCCTGTATATTCTCATAGATCTACTTCCTTTAGGAACTCCTTTATCATTCCTGCCACCTTCCTTAATTTTTTACACATTTCTATTTGTAAAATCTTATCCTTAACACCATTCAAACATGAATTATTTTTCCATTTTCTTAACTTTTAATTTTCCGTATAAATGTAAGAATTAAAGTTATCGCTATATTAATTATGTTGTTATTTTATTGTTCAATAGGACAAATTGGTATGCAAGATGTACAATTGTGTTATATTTTGAAATCATTAATATTCTTGTCACTTGTTTTGTAATTCTGTAAATTAATTATTTTATTCGAATCATTACAAGCAAGACAAATGTTATTGGCACGGTACATTTTTTTGTTATTCTAAGGGGATTAGTTGTTCCAGAATAATTTATTTTTCATTCATTCAGATATAGTACATCTCTGAGAAAAAGCAGAAAAAAATGTTAAGACGAAATTAAAACTCTATTTGCACATAACTCGAAAAGCTTCATTTCATTCAAAAGTGATTAAATTCTCCACCAAACAAAAAAGAGGCTTGAGTAGCAGAGTTCCATCACTAATGTCTTATTTTATGGGAACGTTCTGCCTAGTAAAGGAAGCCGCTAAATAATAAAAAATAAATAAAGAATAAAAAAAGAATATATATATATAAAGAAATTATTGGAATCGATACTGAGATTTTTGCCAATTAACTCTATTTTCCTTAGAGTTACTGGTCCATTAGGATTACTAGAAAACCTCTTGCTGCAATAGTTTGTCCTTCGAATATTTAGTACGTTCCGATGATAAAATCCGGGTTAGGAGACTTTCATGGTTGAGTGGTCACTGATTTAATGCTAAAGTTAATCAATCCTGGTTTATCTTTTTCCCAGACAGTTTGGTATACGTTCTTTGCCTTCGACTTGTTCAGATCAAGCAAAACGTTTATTATGTATTTCTAATGCTGTGTATACAAATCAACTGCAATAAGAAATAATATTTTGATAAATAATATAAATAATATTGTGATACCTGGTTTTTATAGAACTTTTTTCAACGATTTATGAATGTAGGTAAGCCTATGCACCTATCAAAGAGTTATTCAAGTTCGAAATCATGTCACTTACTTACGGTTTGTACCATTATATGTATTTTTGTAATATATCTAGCCAAGGGCGTGTTCAACTTAAACCTGAAGGGAGGGTTTATTCTAAATTTAATCTCTTTCACACAGAGGGAGAGTGGGTTCATGGTGCAATGCAATATTTTACAATAACATTCCAAAGAACACAAATTATTACTAAAGCAATTAATTATATTGTTATAATTTTATTTGAGATATAGTAAGAAACATTAGGAGCAACAGGAATTATTTGATTAGGCGATTTGATGGGTCGTTGGAAGCCTCAGAGCTAAACTCCCTGTATCTAAATAGACCTAATTATGATTATGTAAGTGAACTTAAGCGGCCCCTAGACGATGAATATTATCATCAATATATTGTGTAATACATTGCACAATAATATTGCTAGGCACCCCAACATGATATATTATCATTGCCCAATAAGCTTGTTAATAGCTGAAATTTTTCTTGCCAAATGTGAGATAAAAAGAAAGTAACATCCAGTATAGGACTCAACGAATTTTTTGATTCTTTCAGACTTTTAGTGGTCGATAAGTGTAAAAAATGATTCCAAAATAAAAAAATATATTTATTCACATAGTTTGGCAGTATCTATTGATTAAAAACAAAGCAATTTTTTCCGTTCCAATTTGTTGCTGATCATATATACATATATATATATATATATATATATATATATATATATATATATATATATATATATATATATATATATATATATATATATATTCTTTGTTTCCCGATGGGATTAGAGAGCCTTATATGGGTATTTTAACAGTTAACAAAATTGTTAACAGTTGGCAAAAGTATAGTATCATACCAGAGACATCTCTAACCGTGCATATTGTTACAATTATGGAATAATTTTAGATTTAGAAAATTCATAAAAAAATAATAATAACAAATTAAATAAAACAGGTAATACTATATTAATGATAAAGTGAAAAAAGTTATAATAAGAAGAAAGATAGTATTTCAAGGTGGAGAAAAAATAAAATATGAGAGAAAAATCATAAGTAAATATACAAGTAACATAAAATAAATTAATTTAAAAAAAGAAACACACAAAGATTCTGACTGACAAGTTTTAATTAAACAAAAATGTTTGCGAAATTTAAAATATGTACATGTGATGCTTTAAGGACATACGGAATAGAGTTATCTGGCTCTGCCAAAACTCCAAACATCGAAATAATCCAGTCGTTCCACTCAAAAGCATTGAGAAAAATAGAGGACGCGCCATTCCATGTGAAAAATGGCTACACAAAGACTTGGACATACGAACAGTTTTAGATACTGCCATAGAATACTACAAAAATTTCCACAACAGACTGACTTGCAGCATGAACCGCTTAGCACAAACACTTACATCCACCACGAACCCAAACAATTCACCCTGACGACTTTCGAGAGACTTGTTAAGTTGACCACTAAAACCGGATGAGCGCAGATGTGCTTATAGTAAAATAATTTGCAGATGGCAAATTAATTAATGTCAAATTAAATATTAAATATATTTTTTTGTTTTGGAATTTTTTTTTTCTAATTTCAATGCTATTGGTTAGACCGGAGTGCGACGTCAAAGTCTATTCAATAATAACTATTGTGTGTGGTTGCTGGATATTTTTTTAGGTGATCGATATTTGGGTCGATATTGTATAACTAATATCGACGATAAATTAAATTTTATCACTTTCATGAAGCGATTCCATTAAAATGACTAAAAGTGGAATTATTAAAGCGCAGTTGGATAATCTTTCAAGAATAGACGTATTTATGATATCTTTTTTGCTTCAGATATAGATTTTATGTGCAATGAATTTAAAGGAGTTAAAACTACAATGTAATTATATGATGATTAATAAAGCTTTGAAGCTCTTTTAATAATAAATTCCCCATATTAATTTTGAAAACTAAACATTATCTTCAGCTAGTAGAGTAGTACAGTTACAAATAATAATACAGTTAGAATTATTCTATCTAATATTTTCCTTAAGTTTTCTTTAGGCATTGAAGTTTGTGGATGACAACATTTTTCTTTGAACGTAAAGCCATCTTTTTCCTACTTATTTACTCATTATTTTGAATTTACACGATTTTATAACTAACAAAAACAAAGAAAAAATAAACATCTAATTATACACACATAAAAATATTGATCCGCAAATAACCTTCAAATAAAAAGTATAAAGTGATAAAAGTTCATCAAATTTTCAATAAAAACTTTTTGAGGTTGTTACTTTTTAACATAAAACAACAAAATTGTAAATTCGACGGTAACGGAAACGACGTATTCATTATGCTCATTCCAAAATGGTCTTAACAACAACGTAACCACGTTGTTGGAGATTACTCTATCTGTTATCATGGATTTACACAACTTTGCTCGTATAATTGAGTTTCATGAAGCTAGAAAAAATATTTAATCTGTTGCACTTTTCGTTGTATATACACAAGACAATACTTTTACACAGGATTTCGATATTGTTCTATGGTGTTACAACTCACGAATTAAGATCAAATTAAGTACCACCAGATTGTTTCACCAGAATTCATGCAAACAACTCGAAAAATTCGTTTTCGAGAATAGTTTCATAGACTGTGTCGTAACAGAAATCCTACAAAAAAATAGCGCGTTTGAATAGTAAAAATATCTTGGCCAAAAGGTAAAATTTATTTCTTAATTTATTAAAAATCTTTTTATGAATGATTTAATATGTTAGCTAACTTTTAGGACATAATAATTTACTTGAAGTATTTTGAAAAATCATGCATTTACCCTATTTTATTAATATGTAATGCTGGCAACAAATTTTTATCATTAGATAACGTATAATTAGTCATTAATTCAGTTGCTAAAATATCTCATCAAAAACAATGATATTATTAAAGGTTAGGTACCTTCAGTCAAACAATATACCCAGCTTTCACCCCACTGTCAATAGGGGTCGTTGAAATATTTAAATAGCTCTTGGGCATAAACACTGTAGATGCGTATAGTCTTGCTTCAACACAGAGGCCATTGTTTATGGCGTATAATAAAACGGAGAATGGAGGGCACAGTCGCCTTGGGCCTTAGAGCCAACGAATGTCGCATCAGTTCGTATTAGATTTGTGCAGTGGATATCAGGTTGCAAATCTCAGGCGTACTTTATGCTCTGACGGCAAGGAATGTACCATAATGTACTCCTGAGTTATATCAAGTATTTAAATAACAGTAAAATTTTACTGGAATGAAAGAACGTTTGAGAATCAGATGTCACACAGGATATGAGACACCTAAGACAGTTACCTGGCCAACTTAAAGACAGAAATTACATGTATCCATAAAGAAGCTCAATCTTTCACATTTATATAACACGTAAAATATATATATATATATATATATATATATATATATATATATATATATATATATATATATACACATTATTATATATAGATATATATATATACAGATATTATTACATATATTACATACATTTTATATAGATATACGAATTCCAGCATTATATCGGCGGTAAAAAGATCCATAGGCGTATTGAAAATGAGTTTTTAGTCGAAAACGTTTCTTCTGGATTTCCTCTGTTCTATGGCAAATGAGCATAAATTTAGGATGATGGCCCACAATATTTTGAAAAATCTTATCAATTCATTAAACTCCAAGCAAATCAGTTAACAATATCTATTAAGTTATGCTCATTTACAGAGCTTTTGCTCTTTTATTTACATATATATATATATATATATATATATATATATATATATATAAAAAATAATAAAGTATCATTATATATAATAATTTTATACAAAAGAAATGAAAGCATTTTTAACAGAAAAACTGTTGACATTTAAATTATTAAAGTGATTAAATCAAATGAGCAGTGGAACAAGTGCTTGCTAAAGTAATAAAAAATTAGAATTTTTACATATATTAAAAAATATATTTAGAATAAACTTGTAACATGAAAATATGTCTTGTTTAAACTAAAAAGTAAAATATAGGTATTGACACTTAAAAGAAATGAAGAAAAAAGAAGAAAACGAAAAATATCTGAGGACTATTTGATGTCGCATTCTAAATCAGCAAGTCATTGTTGGGCAAGGGTGCACAGGCTGGGACCGCAAATAGCGTTCGTTTTGATCAGACCACTAGGGTGAAGAATTGTCTTTGATCGTAAACCACCGCAGGAGAAGCACGTTCTTGGATTAACTTTTGTAGGTTTGTCAAGTCCATAATTACGTGAAGCATAGTCAGTGAATAAATTTAAAAAGTAAAACTTAAATCGCAATCTCTCCTAACCAGAAAACATCTTTGATTGCAATTATGAAAAAGTAAAAGTAAAATCAAGCAGGAGTTATGAAGGCTTCGAATGAACTTCGAATCAACTTTTAACAAAATTTAAATTAAATATTTTATTTTAATTATGAGTTATGTGTTTGAAATTGTTTTTATTATTATTCGAATATTCCTCATTATTAAACCGATCCACTTTCCTTTGCAAAAATACTAAAACTGATAATTTTAATTATTTTTTAGATATAAGTTTCTGAATTCCAATTCGATTTTCATAATATGAAATATATATTTTTGTTTTACTATTTATAAATCAATTTTTGTCTTATTGTATTTTCTGTCTGTTAATTCATAACCAACGACCAACAAAATTAATGTTTAATCAGATTTTTTTAAATTTATTACTTTAATTGGTAACAATTAATAAATAAAAAAAGAAGAATTATTATATCAAGTCTTAGACATAATTAAACATTGGCGATCCTGATAATATCTGAATGATTTACATTTTTAGTATATTGAATACATTTTTAGATATTGAATTATGTTAAGGTACAAATTTCTGAAACAAAGATTCCATACAAAATAAACTGATAGATTTTTATTAATAATGGAAAATTAATTGTTTAAATTCTTATATATACGAGAAATTTTGAGGTAAAAAAGTTGAAATTCTTAGCTTGGACCCAAAAAACATGAACGAGCAAATTTTCAGAACTTCTCCAAAACTTTCCACCATGAAAAAAAAATTATTTCAACATTCCGTCTCATAATTTCAACTCGCACTCACTTAAGAGCGGAGAATCGATATTACAGGTAATTTACCCTTTAATTAAGTACAAAATGAATATTAGAATTTATTCAAATAATGCACGGTTTAAAAAAAAATCGATTTCTTTTGTACTTACGGGAAAAATTCGAGGTAACAAAGTTGAAATTCGTAATCAGCGCCCTAAAACTAAAAATTTTCATAACTTCTTACATAATTTTTCACTGAGATTCCTTTTTGGTCCCTATTTCACTAATTGTAAGAGGGCAAGCCCCTAAATGATGTCCTTGACGAAAAAAAAAATAGAGTGCAAAAATGTTAGGAATTTACTTTTGTTTAAGATTTCTTCGTAAAGGTTGATATTGCTAAAAAATGCATGGTTTTCTTGCAATGGTAGAAATAATTATTATTTTTTGAGCGTTTTTCTTACATATACAATATATGTGTATATATATATATATATATATATATATATATATATATATATATATATATATATATATATATATATTATATATTTTCCGGAAAAATTCTAGGTAATAAAGCTGAAATAAGTAATTAACACACCAAAGAAATAAATGAGCAAATTGTCCGAACTTCTCCAAAACTTCCACCCTTTCTTGTCCTCTGTTGACTGGACAAAGTGCTTTCTACATGAAATGCGTAATAGCAAAGATCCAAGTATCTTAAAGTACTAATCTGCCTGCATTAAGAAGATTATATAAGGTCTTTATGAAATGTAGGAAATGCAAATATTGGAAACATATTTTGAAAAATCTAACAAAAGACGATTTTTCCTGGAACCTACTAAATATGAGTTTAAAGAAGATAGTAAACGTTTTTATTTTTTAAGAGTCACCTATTGTAAGAGAGCTGTAAATAAGAGGCAGTTTTGATAGGAGTCGATCACGTAATACCCGCGAACGTGCACCAATAATCTAATAGTCCCGCTGGGTATCGGCTAGCGGTTCCTAAAAACCCCTAATGCTTCGGTTCATCGGCTACACGTGGATCTCTTCCTCATTAGATCAAAAGTATAAAGATATTTACCTTGTCATACAGGAGTGGTTGTGTAAACTGGAAGATTCCTGCTGGAGCCATTGTTAATAAAATATGTTATTCTGTAAGGTTTTCATTTAGAATGATCGAAATGGTACGCATTTTTTGTTGAAGGATTTAGTACTTTTTACATTATAAAATGTATTAAACGATTTTGAAGGGTTAGAGCTTTAACATTTCAATGATATAGCAATAAAACACTATAATATGGTAGGAAAAGTGCTGATTGCTGAAAACTGTTTGTTTATTTCATAATATATTAAATGATAATATAATTAGCTGCTTATTAATAGATGGAATGTTATATATATATATATATATATATATATATATATATATATATATATATATTTTTTTGTTTATGATAGTGCTGCTAATTTCCTGTACTCTATATACCAATGTTGGGCAAGTGCTGCTCCCAGATGTGACACATCTTTGAGTCAAGTACGACTCCCATTAAGATTCAAGTTTTATTTTCGAAAAATCGAAACAATGTAGTCCAATCGATCAACATCTTACAGTGGTGATTTGCGTATAGGAACTGCATGCATATGTGGCTTCGATGCAACTGCAGCATCCCCATTTCCACTTGATATTATCAACAGCATTTAATATAATGAATTCCTAATTCTTTCTTATTCTTAATTCTTATCTTTAATACTATCTGTATACTTGTGCAATAAATAATCCATAAGCTAAATGCACTTGGCCATACGAAAAAGATACAAAAATCTTTACAAGAAACTGTGCGCTTAACTTCCAGCGGGTTGGTGTTTAGGTGTGCCTTTGTTTTGCTTAAAAAACTTTTACCATATTCGTTTACCGTATGTGACAACGTGTAGAATTAGATTGTTATCCCAGCTATTCTATTTGGTTAATTATTTTTTCCGTTGTTATTACTATCACAGAAAACTTCAGCTATGGCCTTGCATCCTATTCGCGCAAATTAGAACAAGAAGAATGGGTTTCATTTTTAAATAAATTGATCAAGATTGAGCTGTAACAATTTATTTTATAATCAGTATAAATTTTTGATTTTGTTCTATAATTCGATCAATATTCTGACTAAATTTCTTAGATACACGTTCGTTTCCTTTTTCTCCATTTTAAAATAAAGACTAGAAATGTTCTGGAGCAGCATTCCCTCTAATTTCATCTACAAACCGCTACTGCTAACACCCCACTACAAATTTTCTTAATTTGAATATAGCTTCACAAAAAAAAAAAAAAAAGTCAGTTACTCATAATTTCTAATTTAGTATTTAGAAATATTGTTAAGACGATTCAAATTCGATTTTTCAATATCAAATTTATGATTGGACGCGTCTCATTAAAATGCTACACGTGTTCCTCAGTGCGGTCTTCATCCGTGCCTCTTCCTGGAAGATTGCTTTCTATTACTGACAATAAATCTCGCGACATCAAAATCCCCTGACACGGAGCGATGTCCCTGTCCGGATCAAAAGATATATCTATCCACTAATTGGAGGGATGGCCTGAATAAGATGGTCAGATGTAATAAAGGATGAGAATGGCGACCCTAGTGAATGAATTGGCCATCTCATTATGCCCATATAGGCTCCGCTAGGCCGGGGTAATGGTCGGCCTTATAGGGCAGGCTGGCCCTTACGTAAAGCCACCGTGGGCGAATCCTAATACAGTCGATTGGGAGCCATTCTAATAAGGTACTCCTTCCGTATCCAGGTAATGTTGTACTGCTCCTTTTGTTGGCTGCTAGCCGTGGACAGTCCCGGCGGCCCGTTTGCCTGAAGGATGAGGGCATTGGAAGGACCACACACCTGTAATGTCCCTCAAGGCCTGAATGGCTATTTCAGGATTCCGTTTTACCTTGACTGGATCACTTGACTTAAAATGTCCTATTTGAGAAAAAATAGAAGACTGTTCCTTTTCATGGCAATCTCATTTAGCCATAAGGAAAATTCGAACCCTTCGAATCAACATGGATATATTTTTTTAACATTCATGAATCTATTCGTTAACTATCTATCGCCGCACTCTTAGGGAACGCTTCCCCTTGTGAGAATCATGCTTGAAAAAAAATGACAAATTTTATAAATTGTTATATGAATTAACAGAAATATTATGTGATATTAAAATACTATTTAGCGAAAATAAAATCTATTTAAAGGTAGTATTTCCTAGAATTTCTACGAATAGAGCATACTGATATGGATAAGACATATGTATCTTCACTAATCGTAATTCTTTAATAACAGCAACTCAATTAATTATAGAAATATAATTATATTATATTTATAATTGTAATTTTTTTATATCCTACCTGTCACTCATTTGCGGATGCGATAATATAAAATGAGGGTGGTCAGCACCCTTCGGCACATCCTCGTAACGTGAAACTATATAGAATTTTACAAAAGGATATCTCTTAGAGATCCGCGTTTCTGTTTCAAGTGTGCGTCTTAGATCACCTTTCTGTCCAAAGTGAGCACTAAGCAATGGATTGAGTCTGTCTTACAAGACAGATGCAAGTAAAATATGAACATCTATCTCGTTGTGGTTTTCCAGGATGTCAAATAGCTACCTGGAGATTTGGTCCATCGTCGGTCTGCTTCGGTGAAAGAAATATAAGTCCTCGTGTGACAGCCACAATCCGTGGATCTAGAGGTTGGGTGACCCCTTCGGGTACTATAGACCTATGTAGATCTTTGGCCGCGCGATGTGAGCCTTACAGATATTGTTTGGCTTATGGAAGCACAGACAGCCTGGAGGGGGTCACATAAACTCACGATCCGACGAATCATGGTTTCCATGGTACAACGACAAGCTACTCATAGCTCCATAACCAGTACTTTTGGGACCAATTCGGCAGTGTCCTTCTCACTGATTCACTCGGACTCAAGGATAGTGACAAATCGGTCTAGATTCACGGATTGTGGTTGTGTATATATATATATATATATATATATATATATATATATATATATATATATATATATTTTTTTTTTTTTTTTTTTTTTTTTTTTTTTTTTCGGTTGGCTCTTTGTAGACCGTGGAGATCCTTGGCCGCGCGATGTGGTATTAATACCACACCGCGATTCTCAATTTAGGTTCACGGGGTAGGGTCATCACTCCTACGCCCGGCCTTTTTGTGAGTTGCCTCCAAGTAGGCTGACGGGCCTCACATACCCGGGGAGCGGGATACAATGCTTGAATTATTTAATTTGATTAAATAAAATTCATGCCGGTGCCGGGATTCGAACTCACAATCTTTGGGTTTGTGAGTAAGTGCGTTAACCCGCTCGGCCACCCCGCTCCCCGCTATATATATATATATATATATATATATATATATATATATATATATATATATATATATATATATATATATATATATATATATATATATATATTATGAATCACTGTATATTATAAACAGTGACATAAATAAACATTTCTTCAAAATACAAATTTTTTATTGTTTTATCAGAAATAATGTTTCGAAAAAAAGAAAGAAGAATGAAGAATTTGAAATAAATTACGGATATTTTTATAAGTCACTATATATGTAGTGTCCATATTTTCCATTTAACCGTTCTCGGGGCATTACGGGATAAAATAAGCTAATCGAAAAACGAATAAATAAAATTATCTTTATTAATCTAAACTTTTAAGTTGTTTCTTTGCAGCCCCTTGAAAAAAAAGAGAATTTGACCAAGAACATTAATTTTTAAACAGGCATATCTATGTTTATTTTAACTAGCTATTAAATCATACTTAGATTAAAAAAATAAGTAATGCACAAAAACATTTTTCTGATAACTTAGAATGAAATATATTTTTAATTTTGTTAAAGATACATTATTTCATGGTGTAATTTAAATCATTTGTTTTGTTTTTTGTCATTAGTCTTCTCAACTTTCATATTTCAGAAAAAAATTGATTTGAGACTATTTTTGGATTCGATACAATTAATTTTTATATCAAATCTTTTTTTTTTTTTTTTTTTTTTTTTTTTGTAAAATACCAATTGCCAATAAATCAATTAAATAATGATGAATTCGAAAATATTCTTCCATGGAACCTCAACTTGGTGGACGTTGATAGCACAATAATTCTCCTAAAAAGGTGACTTTTATTCACAATATTATTCAGCTAAAATTCTAATGGCACCTAATTATATCTGGGTAAGGTATTAATTGGTGGGATTTAACGAAGAGCGAATTCCTCTGGAACAAGTTGATATTGGCGCCATGAAAATACCTGCACCTTTCCCACGGCCGTTTTCATAAATGTCCCCCTTTCTTCGACTATCTAAGCCAGTAATTAGTATATTGGAATCCTGATTTATTGGGCATCCATTCCAGCAAGCTTTATTGCCACTTTTATTAATTATCGGAATTTAAACCAGTTTGGCACGCTGAGGGGAAAAAAAAACGATTGAAAACGACAACCCAAAATATATTTCTTATATATATTTTTTTAAAATAACTTTTAGGACTCATTAATCTCGTAAATCAGATTAGATTTAACAAATAAGGATATTTAACCTGGCAGATATTTATCAACCGCAATGAACAAATACAATTATTTTTACTTTATCAAATCTAGTAAATTACTAGAATCTAGATGACACCAGGTAGTAAATCAAAATTCTATCTCACTTAATGGACACTATTCAGGATCATTTGAGTCTAATAAGTTTTATAAAAAAAAATAATCCTTTGACATCATTTTTACAAATCATTTTATCCTATCTCTAAACAACCTGTTATTCCTAATTACTGATTTTTATTTATTTTTTTCGATGAAAATCGTAATTTCACACTAATAAAGAATGGAGAGTTTTATTTATTTTTTGTTTGTAAATCAGAGAGCGACAAGCAGAAAAATGTACTTAATATCTTAAAACGAGCATGAGTCTTTTTTTTATTTTTTATGCCATCTTAATAATTTAGATGTATTTGTAACCTACGCTCAAAATCTCTACTATCATATTAAAAAATCAGCTACTATATTTGTAATAAAATTTTTATAAATAATTCACAAATTTAAAACTACCAAGCTGTAATGTAAGTATAAATTAATAAAATAAATCAGAAAACCTTACATCTGTAGTCAGTGGATAACTATAAAAAAAAAAAAAAATCTGTGAGTGATAGCTAAAAGTTGCCTTTAATGTAACAACAAATAGAGGCTAAACATTATTATTAATTGTACCTCATCATCCCAAAATGGCGAGCAACGGCATAAAAGCACAAACAAGAGAAATTTGAAAATTATGGCCTAAAAATTAGTTTTGAACTACTCCTGGACTTAATAATATCAAGGAATAAACCGAAAAATTCTAGTGCCCTTTTACATAGCCGGTGGAATGAATCCAGATGGCATGCGAACAAGCGAACACAAGTCATGGATAAAATCTTTTTATTTTATTTCTAATTTTTTAATTTCTTAGTTTTAACGGATAAACTTTTATTTGCAGAATTTTTGGTATTGTTATGTGAGTTTAACTGTTGCTTTGAAACTGATAAAATTTTTATTTAGGATTTTTGAGAATTATTTTCTCAAGGAAATTATTGCAATAAACATGATTTTGTTTGTTAGATTAACGTTTATTAATCAGTTTGTATTCGTTATGATGACAAATCTTAAATACTAGGCCAGTCATGCGATAAGTGGAAGTGGTACACAGCAACATGAAATCGTAATAAAATATACCAAACTTAAAAAAAAAAAAAGATATATATATATATATATATATATATATATATATATATATATATATATATATATATATATTTATTTATTTATTTCATTAAAAATTGTTTTTTTTTTATTCATTATGAAAATATGTCCGCTAAATACACTCATATCTAAAATAACCCTCCAGTTTAAAAGGATGATAGGTCTTTCGAAATTTTGGGAAAATAGTATCTCAGTAACGATCAGGTGTCACTTTAGTGCTAGAGATTAATCAATAAAATAACAAGAGAGTAAATGAAGCAGTGACATTAAGGAGAACTGTGCCGCAGCTGTCTCTCCTCAAGGTTGCACAAGCACCTGAAGGAACATCTCTGTTTTATGGTATAAGATAAAGGAGTTGAATTTTCTATAGAGGATCAAATTTAAATGTGTCACAGCAGTAAAAGGTGTATTTTAAAATCTCAGTCAATTACATAACGGCCGAGGTCAAAACATTTCCTTAAAGAACTTAAGGTTTGGGCAAAAAAAGAAAGGATACCCGAGGAAGGTTGAACAGCAGGTGGATAATTTATTCATTGCTAGTAAAATGCTGAGGCTTCAAACAGGCTATAAAAAGGCTGTCAGGAGCAAGACTTTATTTATATTATTGGCAATAAGCGTTAGATATACACGAAAAATACATATTAAAAACTAATTATATGATAAATGCTTCAGTATATATAAAAAATAATGATAAGATAAAAAGATTTAGCGAACCCTAAGGCTCAGTGCCGATTCTATCTAAAATGGCCTACATAACACCGTCGTCAAAACTAAAGATAATGGGAATTTATTTATACAGTTCATAAACAAAATTTCTAGTCGCACATGTCAAAGATAATAGTTACAATCAGAAAACTAGATAACAATAGAAAAATTATGGCATATGAGGCTTATGGAAGTATAATATCTTGCAGAGGCACTTCTTCCCGCTCTTGCTTTTAGTGTCGTTAATCGCGAAAGATCTCTTACCTACCATCTTTTTAGGTATCACGTATTGTTGGGGATATCAGCTCTATCCATATTTCTTATCAGGCTGTTTCAAATCCGTGAAGTTTATAATGGAAGCGGATATTAAGACATATATGTTGGTCGATGATTGGTGTAAGTCGGTGTGCATAGTTCTATTATTTACGTATCAAGGAGCTTCTGTTATTAGTGTTGAAACATTTCGATTGAAAAGAAGGAAATTATATTAGACTTCTTATTGATGGTGACATTACTCAATAGATACTACATCTTTTCAAAGCGCTTGGTACGAAAGAGGATTACGATTAATTATTATAATAATAATTAGTTATAAGTTTTTTTAAGTGTGCCTTTTTTGACAAAAAATAAAAAAACTTTTCTGACAAAACTTAAAAAAAGTGATTTCAGTCGTTTCTTTGGAATCTTTCATTTCAATTTTTTATTTACCTTATATAATAAATGAACTTTTTAAATGGATAATAAATTAAGCGAGCATGTTTTTAACAACATCTTAGCCTTAAGTAGTGCTTAAAACTCATAATTAGAGCCACAATGACAACGCTACAGGTCTTATTAAAGCTTATCTTCTTAGGAAGGTGATTTTGTCTTTTGGAATAATTATGACAGATTATAGAAGTGGCGGTTGCTTAAGGGTGACGAGTTGGAGTCGAGTTAGTAAAACGCCTAACCTACTTTGCATATGCAGAAATTAATTTTTAAAACCTGTTACTGAATCCGCCTTTCGGGCTTTGATTGGTTTTCAACTCGGAACCGGTTGTAGACGCCGGCAACAGGTGCACTGTCGGAACACTCCCCGGTTATTTGTATGTCCTTGACTGCTTTCGTGGGAAAAAAAAAAATACTTTCCTCTCCTTTAAATAACAAGAAATTGTTTATTAACTAAAGAAAAAAGTTAAAGTGCTTAAAAGTTGTTTATTTTAATTCATTCATTCACTTAGTTCACAAGGAAATTATATTAGACTTCTTATTGATGGTGGTACAACTTGGTTGAAATATCCTGTACCATCGACAATGACCCATTCACCAGTTAAAAATTTTGAATTTGCATTATTATTAATAACCAAATTATGATATAAATAAGATACTTTTAGAGCATATTGCAGTAAATAGTATAAGGGGTTTTATACCTTATGCATTAACACACTCAGGTGAGGCCTATCAGTTTTTCTCCAGGGATTGGTGGTCCTCATGTGAGGCCCATGCTCCTTGGTTAAGGTAAATCCATGTTCATACATTATACAAGCAAAATTGAAATATAAGGAAAACATTTTATTTAAGCTTCAGTACACAGTGCGTTTGAAAATCCAATGATAGCAAAATAAAGAAATATAAAATGTTTACTTAGTAATAATAGATTATTTAACTTCATCGAACGTAGTTCACTCAATTCTGAAGCTGAGTTTAAGTAGACAACATAGCTAACAACACGTGTTATTAACATTTTTCAAAGATTCGCTCTCAAAAATGTCAATAATATTTGCTGTTGGCATCTTTGCTAATAACGCTTTGTTTTGTTTACACTGATTCCTTGAAAATTACACCGATGAGAATGTTAATAACATTTTCTAATATAATTTGCTGATAACATTTTTGCTAATTACATTTGATTTCGTTTATACCGATACTTTGAAAATTTTAATAAAATTTCGCTAATGACCGGTATAAATATTAGACATAAAAATTGTATTAACATTTTGCTAATAACTATGTTGCTCATATTAAATGACCAGTTTTCAGAGGAAACTCTTATTTTTTAGAAGATGAGTTCAAACTTGGCTTTTCGCCCTAGGTTGAGATGGAACTTTATTTTTTATTTTTATAAATTTATAACTTTTATATAAATAAACCTAACCACTGAAAATGTATGATAATAATAGTCTTTGCAAAGTGATACCATTTTGTTGCTTGAGGTACTATAACCTTAAATATTCTATGGACCTTATATATGAACCTAATGTGCTCTCTACTAGCTATAATTAGCCATTATCATACTAATGACTGTTGGAATGGCTGCTAAAAAGATACATGGAACACAGCTGATTGGAATAATAATTCGGACGAATTTGTTCACGTGGTTGGTTCGGTCCCGTCAATAGACTTCCGCGGATATCCATCATGCCATATAGGAATCGACCATTAAAAGATGTTCCCACGCCAAGAGATCATAAATCCCCGAATGTATTTGGAGCCATTAAAATCATTGATGGTTTTATTTTGCTGATGTCCCTTTGGGGAGGCTGTATTTGGAGGCATTGATTGTGCTAATGAATATTTAGAAGCTTGGCAAACTGTATCTCTACGATTAATTGCGAACATGATCAGGAAAATTTACATGATATTACATTTACATTTACAAGTTATAATTACATTACATGACTGTTTTGTTTATTCTTCTTTAGGAGTTGGGAACCGTGAACACTATGGACATTTGTGCTACGTTAATTGATGAGAATTTTATCGAAGATGAAGTAGATTTGAAATTACTTTATTAGACTATATTTACTTAAATCCGCATGTAAATATAATCTAGTGACTATTCAATTGTGAAACAACAATCAAAAAATAAACCAAGAAATAAGTATTTATTTTTTACTTTTAAATCATTGAAAACTAATTTTTTTCTTACATAGTTTTAATTTTTGATTTCCATGAAAATATTACCAAACCCGGACTCCTATTCAGTGTATTTATCAAATTCAGTTCATTGCATAAGTTTTTAATTTTTATTGAATATGGTTCAATATAATTTGCTGGTCATACGTGAGGCAATTTATTTAAAAACTAAAGAAAACATTAATTCAAGGATTGGTTAAATTATCACCCAAAACATTATGCTTATTTTTATTCATCTACCTACTTTGCCTTTCAGCGATAGGATGTTACGATTTCATTGTACATAATTACAAAATGAATGATCGATAAACGATAAATAATAAATAAATTTGGTTATTATTAATAAAGAAATAATTGTCAAATAATAAATAAGTTAATTATAGTAGTGATAATTAAATAAATAACAATCAATAATGAACTATTATTGTTAAGGAATATGAAAACCAATAAATGTTTCCAGAAAAATATGTGTATGAGAAAAAATATTAAATTTGAAACTCTGAAATGTTTTTTAAAAACATAAGATACTTACATAAGATACCTCTTATCTTACTTACCCATTTCGCAGGTATACTTTTTTGTATCTAAGACATATTTTGGTGATTAAAAAGAAAATTCATTTCGTATAAATTAATGGTATTAATATATTAAAATTGTGTGCCGGTCGTGCTGACCTTGAAGCTTGAAGACACTTCTATGGACCAGGTGCTTATTTTACCTGACGTACTCCAAGGTTAAATGCTTTGCATACTTGAGTCAGGTCGTGAACACCAGCTGTATCAAAGGATATTTTTAACTGTCCGTCAGCATCGTAGAATTTAATCTCATTTTCAATAAATATAAACCATAAACGCTTTAAATGAGTTATTTAATGCTTGTTAGGGGTAATTGTATACTGCTATAAAGGTCGTTTGAAGAGGCGCCGTCCTCTCATTCCAGTCTTATTGCTCTGAAGAAATAATACCGAGAAGAATCTCGACGTGTTAAGGTTTCCATTTAAAAAGGAAAATGCTGATATTTTGTCCCGAGAGTGGCGATTCAACAGTTAATGTCCTTTGTAATTGGCAGCAGGTGCCCGGGGCCCACCTGTTGGGCTGGTTGATTATCTTGATGTACCTGCCAAACACTCAGCCTTGCCTATAATCTTATGGCAAATGCTAACCGATACCCTTTATAGCTGCACTTTGACTTAACTGCCATCTTTATAAGGCAGATTGAATATTACATGAATCGCTTTTGGAATAGTCTATTAGCAAGTTTATTGTCCGACGAAACAAACGTTATTCGCCTTATCAAACGGTAGACCTTTTAGATTTTCATTTTGTACATTAGCGCTCAAGTATTATTTCCGAATGATATTCACACTTTTTTTTAATACCTGCATGCTTACAAATTACACACAGGGCGTTTTAGATAACAAGACCTATCCCCTTCAAATTTGAGAATATTTAGAATATCATAATGAAATTTTGGGATCCCAATCGCATTACCTGAAGATAGTTTGAGGCGTACTGCCGACTTTGTAACCTACCGAAGTATTTCTGATATGAAAGACCGAAGTCTTTCTGTAACCTATCCAGCGTCTTGAAATCTGGAATTTGGGATGGGATAATTTTTTTTTACGGATTCTGATAGGGATTGATATTTTTAGATGAATTCATAAGTGACACTGTTTTGATCCGATGTGCTCCGAGGGTGCTAATCGCAAAAATACGCCTTTTTTATAATTATATAAACAGTCCAAACTGAAAATGGAACCTTTAGTCAAGTCATGCATATTTTTTTTAAACTTTAAAATAAAACTCTGGAGCTATTATATCGTGTCTGCATTGAGGCTTTTGTCCTTCTTTTTAGGTATCTCCAATTTCAGACCATTTCGGGTCGCATATAAAAGTGATAAAAGAATCAGAACGAACATAGTGAAGAACATATGGCATCCTGAGATCTCTCATACATATAACGGGTCCCACCAATAAAACAGGATGGCAACACAAACATCTTTCCAATATCAGAAACTTTACCATCCCGCTTGCACATGACATCTTTAAGATGAGCATAGTTTTCCGCTCGGAGCTTGCTCTATCTTGGCGTAGATATTAACCAAAAACTGGCTGAAAAGACTAAGATACTGCGAGATATAATTAATAATAACGTTTAAGCTTCTAAGCGTAACCATTGTAACACATTTACAACATAAATGTGATTTTTCCCAAGCCTGGATGAAGCCTTTCGCTTGTAAGAAGTGAAAACACGCTTTTTTAGCTTTTAGAAACAGGCATTTTTATGCTTCAAAAATACTTTTGGTTAATCGCTTAGAGTGCAGTACATTTTTTTTTTAATCACGCCTTATTGCGCATCTAAAACATAAAGGGAGCAACCATTATAAATGTAAGCTTTATAGGCATTGTCATTTTTGAGACAGTGATTACTAAATCAGTGAGCTAGTGGCATATTTCTATTATACAGATGATTTAATTAACAAAAACTGAATTATTTAAAAAACAAAACAAATAAAAATTTGTTTCCATGGGAATCTGAGATGAAAATATGGATGCAATGTCCAGTATGCTTTTATATATCTAGTATTTTTGCTAATACTGGTTCAGATTTGTTTTGCTTTTGTGGAGAATTTAATTATCTTATAAATGAATACTTTTAGTTTACAGGTACTTACTTCTTATACTAGAGCATAAGGAGAAGCACCAATAGAAATTTCAGCTTCATAGGTATTATAGTTTTTGAGATACAGTGATGTCTATATAGAAGGCAATTCCTATTTCAAATTGCGTCCACAACTCACTGTTGATGTAGGGCTTTAGCAACATTACTTACTTTTAATATAAATATAAAGATATATTTCAACCATTCCCCTCAGTAATGATCATTTAATATTTATAAGTACCGTCAACCAGGACAACTTTCCACCTTTTTTTATTCTTACAACTGCTTTGTAAACTAGTCATATACAAAAATTCCTCAAACTGTCATAAACTATTAGTATTTATCTCTTTTTTCACAATTTGGGGAAATATGGTACTAAATTAAATGTTCATAAGCTAAAAAAAAAAAACACCGTTGGCAAAGTTAACCTGAAAACTTTTCAACCGTATCAAAACTAGTAAAAATCACTATAAAACCTAAAGCAAAAAGGTTTTATTTTTTTTTTATTAAAAAGAAGTAGAAATATTAAAATAACAAACAATAAAAGCATTTTTAATTTAAATAAGTAGGTATTTCAAACTTTGATAAAAATTTTACATTTTAGTCAGAAAGGATAGGTAATTTAATTGTCTGGACTGTTAACGCTGTATGATAATACTTTTTATGGAAGCCTCCATCAATATTAAAACTGACTATATTTAATAAAAGAACCTTTGAAGGGCCTCTTTTGCACAACCCATCTTATCGATGGTGCCGTATATACTGTCCATAGCCAGCAATTTTTAGCATAGGAATCATTTGTAATAAACCGCATCAAGAAATTTTCCCCAGTCTGCACCAATAAGAATTTATTCGAGGATCTGTTCTTTCTCAGCAATGGTCAATGCAGTCAGGCACACTGTTTTTTTGAATAGAGACCTTTTATTTTATTTTCAATAGTTCGACGAGAGATATTAAACATTTCAAATGCGTATCCACTGCTCATTCCCCTATTAACCACTGCTTTTACAGCGGTTTACAGCATTGTATCATAATAATTTTGAAACCTTAGTCCTCCCAATTTGGCCCTTATGCGTCATGGCATGTTTAAAATAACTCCCACTTGACAGAAGGCATGCAATAATTTGAGAAAATTACGAAATTACAAGTTGGCAAAGTTGTCCCATTCTCAACACACTTTCTGGTTCAACTTTGCCAAGCTGTATTATTAAATCATAAGACATCATAAACCTCTAAAAAAGTGGTTCTATTTGAAGTGAAACAAAGAGTCTTTACGTAGGGATTACTAATAAGTAGGACGTGACCCTTTTGAAGACAACAAAAAAAATTTGTTCCTGTTGCTTATTAGCAACACTAATTAAGTCCCATAAGCAAGTGACAAAGTTGAAAAGACGTGTGGCGGTTATCACTCAATGACTTATTGATTTTTTTTTTTGATTTTTTTTTTCAAAAAATGGTAAAAATGCCTCATGTGGCAAAGTTGTTCCAGGTGACGGTATGTATTTATCGAGCGAAAACCTTATGCTGCTTTGATTCAGTAAAAGTACTATTCGTTATTATAAATAACGTGGGTAAATCAATAACAATCTTTAGTTACTCATTAAGTTTTTCTTTTTCTATTTAAAGGAATTATTACCATCTTTGAAGGTTTTCGTTCAATCCATCTCAGTGTATTTAAAAAATACACAAGCAATAATTTCACTTTTCTTTGGCGTTGGTCATGTTTCAAATCATTTCCCTGATTTTTTTTTTCAATTGTATAAAATATTGTATCGATCATACTTCGTGAATGGCTACTCTCATTATAATCTGAAGCATCTGATTTTAAAAAATATACATTCGTTAATAATTTTATTTCCAGAATTTTTCTTTCTGTTACGGAAGTAATTACATGTCATTATTTATTGACATTGTAACATTATATTAAGAAATTTATTAAAAATAGCGTAGCTAAACTATGAAGGTCCTAATGACCAAGTAGTTGATCGCCCAGAGAAATTGTAACCTGGAAGTGACCCGCCTCTTACATCGAAAAACATGAATCTAGGTGAGATTTTTTCGATATCAAGAAGATTTAATTTCATAACAGATTGTGGTACATGGTAGATATGGTCGATAATAAAATTCAATGGCATATATATAAACAACAAAAGGTTTCCGTTATGAACACTTCATACAATTAAAAAATATTTATTTTTTAGGTCAATCAATAAAATGTTCATTATATATGATAGCACCAACAAAAAAATAATTAAGAAAGCAATCAAAGGAAGGAAGCTTAATCAAAATATATAGTGAATGCAATAAACTTGATCATAAAATCAGTTTTAAAAATAACAGATGAGAAACAGTTCTTCTAGTAGAAGAGGAAAAAAAAATTATAACATTAACATTTTTATTATTATTGAAATCAGTCTAAGGTTATTTTCCTCGTACTTCATCAATAATGTTTTTATTATAATCATTGATTCAATTTTTTTTTATCTAATTTGATTATTGGAGAATATTATCATTTTAAATTATCGAAAACACTAATGAATCCTGCTGAAAACATTCAATAGAGTACTCATCATTCAAGAAATTTAAATTTCAACCCATGTTTAGACCAAAATCTGTAGTTTTTAACAAAATTTCACATGTTTTCAGATTTTTAAAATAAAATAAATCTTAAAGTGATATATGAAAAAATTTGTTTCGTTATTTTTTTAAATTAACCCCATGACTGAATAACATCCTAATTTATTTCGATTCATTTTAAGAAGTTGCATGAAACGCTGGTATTTGGTTTTAACCATAAATTTAGGAACGAAAACAACTATGACAATGATTTTTTTTTTTTAAAGTGTATAATTAAGAAAATTACGGGAAATAAGAATATTAAATATTTTAAGTTTATCAATTAAAAATTATCGAGATTAATTGAAGAGAATTTTCTTCGAACTTCTCCACCAACCAGCCGAAAACGATCTTTTATTACATTTTTTTAATTGAATTTCTTTATTTAACAATGTATCTAATTTATTAGTGTTTTATTATGTAAAACACTGATGAGCGGAAAGAATTAATATAGTACATATCATTCAAAAACTTTTGTAAGACATTTAATTTTGTTATTCTATTAAATTAACCCTCAAAAATGTTTTTGGATACCTTATTGGTTGAGAACATAATAATAATATAATATATATTTCTATTTCTAATCCTATATAAATACATATTTATTTATTATTTATCATAAAATAATATAACAATTTACCTTCTGTTTTATCACACCAACCACTTGGGCGATCCCTAGTTTTGAAAACTACAGTCCACTAATGCTTAATGCATTTAATGAACTCTTAAAATAAACGGGCAATAAATCCTATGATAAGAAGTTTATAAATACTTAAGATTTATAAATAACAGTCTTAGTATAATAATAGTAGTATAATAATTTATTATAATAGTGTTAGTTGATGATTTAAAACACTATTTATGATCTTGAAGCAGATGGACCAGTAAACAGCCTGGAATGGATTGCCTCTTGGGTGGCTGAGGTTCGCCTCGCACCTCAGGTCTCAAGAGGTGGCCGATATTTTCTTTATCATCCCCGATGATCTGGGGTCTTAAAAAACAGGGATCGTTACAGGTGTGAGATCAGCACCGATACACAACATACATAATTCACGACTCCTCTGCCCCAGCATCTTCCTATCGGCAACTTCGTACCTTTGATATTATCGGTTCATATCAGCTGGGCAGTCTCAAAGGCGGTGATTTGGCAAAGGGTCGAGTGTAGCATTATTCCATTAGAAGGGCAAACTTGTATGTTGGTACAGTTCGAGTCATGCACTATTTGACTAATTGACATTTCATGATTATGTAGTTATAGCTATGTTTCAGCTATTAGAAAAAGAGAGAGGAATACTATTTATCTAGAGATGAGGCCCAAATAAAATGGATTACTATAAATACAGTTTACTGTATTCATTATTTTGGCAATTGGTTGAAAATAATAAAAAACAAATATAGAATAGAAAAAAAATATTCTAGGATGAAGTCCATTAAGAATAGCAATGGTGTACAAACAAAGAAAAAACATTTGTGACTAAAAGACATACATATTATAATAAACAAATAAAAATCATAAATAATATTTAAAAAATAATTCTTTTAAAACAATGTAAACGAGTTACTAACAAAATAGAACAAATAGAGAGATGAAAAAATACGTCTGTCTAGAAACATAATATAAATATAAGAAAAAAGAAATATAAATATAATATATAGTAATATAAAAATATGTCTGTATAGCAGTCTCACCATTTCTATTACATTTATTATTATTATACTTTTATTTATTATTATTAATTAATATATTTATTTTATATTGGGTACATAATTGGGAGATTCTGATGGCCTCAGTTTAAAAAAAAAAATTATTAATATTTAAACTTGATTCAATTTTTATTATATTAGAGTTTTCTTTTCCAATGTACTTTGTGTTTATTAGATTCACAAGTGGGGCCATTTTATTTTTTCTATTTGACACTTTTTTTAAGTATTTTATTGGACTGGTCACAATAAAACTCACTCTTTCCATATGGTACTGCAATTTTTTTCTATTGCTTATTTATATTCTCCATAATTCTTGCATTTCGAATCGTTAGAATTAAAGTTCATATACCAAGCTCTCAAAACAGATGCTTCGTTTAGATAGTTTTCCTGAAAGATTAATGTACGAATCATAAGTATTTTACTGACATGACTATAAATATTTTGAATTTCAGAAAGACATATTGGTGCTTCGTTAGCTTGAAGATTGCGAAACTGAGATCACCGAGAGTGAGCAAGACTCCTCAGCCAATCCCAATCAAGAGCTGGCCGGTACAATAATGAGAGATTGTGGTTAGCGGTCCAAGTGGGACACCGGCTGCCTAACGAACGCCTCAGGTATCTCCGATGTGCCAATAAGATTACATTAACAGACCATCACGAGCTATTCCTCTCCGGTAATATTGTTCCCATTGTCATCCACCAGTTCACGTACCACCCGCTGTCCGTCCTTATCTTCAATAATCATCGGTTCGCAAATCGAACTGCTGAAGACCGTTGTTAGGGCATCAATGGAGTGGATTTCTTCAGTTCAATTCAGGTGGATAATGGGTTTTAAAATGTATTATTTCTGATAAGACATAGGTACTTATTTTACAAGAATCACATTCAACATACATATAATATAAAGAATGACCAAAAATTTGGGATGTTATCTCTGAATGTAAAATTGAAAACTATTTTGATACTACTTGGGCATAATGACCCTGAAAGCATTGGCAACGATGAACCTCCTAGCTTTGTGCTGATATAATTTATTAATTTCAATACTGATAATTATTTTGACGAAAACTATAATTAAAATTCATTGGCATTGCAAAATAATAAAAATAAAAATGTTATAAAAGTCAACAAATAGAAAAATAATAACTAAAAATCATATTTCAGATAATCTGATTTGAGTAAACCAATAAATTTAAGTCAATAATTATGTAGACTTAACAATTAGTCAACGTTTTATAAACTTCAATTGCCCAGTGTTATATAAGTTTCATTAGAAAAATATTATTTCAATTTCGTGCGGTGGAAAAAAATATAGGGGATCTGTTTGAGTTGGAATTTGGTTTTAAATTTGACTCCGAAATTTAAAATAACATAATTAAACATACATTAGGCACATTTCTATCCTTGTGATATAAATTGTAGATCAATCAGAAAACAATTTATAATCTGTGAAAATTCATTTAACGTAAATTAAAATAGTTTAGTATGTCGAGTTGTGTACTTGCTTAGGAGTAGACATAATTGTCGAAAATATCACGTTATAGAGTCGTACATATTTTTAATATGTTTTACATATAAGATTACGGTAATAACTTTGATGGGTGAGGTGGATGAAGGTGATAAGTAGCATTTTTCGAGTTCTTACAAAACTGAATTTTATTCCTTATCCATTATAAGGAAGATGTTTTTCGTCATCTTGCGCCTTCATTAACTCATGTCAGTTCTGAGCCAACCATTGAGTTTAAGCGAGTGTAAGGCGGAATTATTTACAGCTATCCTCTCAATATTAGAAATTAGCTCTGCGTGAAATGATCTCGGTGGTGTGATGTTCTTATTTTCCTTTACTTTTAAGAAACCGGTGAATTTCCAGAAGTTTAAGGCCATTGTGGGTCTGTGTTGTATCTCTTACCTGGGAAATATGATTTAAGATGTATGGAAAAATTATTAATATGTCTAAACATTTATTATTTTCTCTGAAGGGAATCTGTCACTAGTAAGCACCAATTTATTTCACAAAATTTGTGTCGAAATCTATATTTCTAAATTTTCAATTGTATCACAATTTGTTTGAAACGAACCACTCTATTAGTCCGACTACTTTACAGCCCACTCCAGAAGGTGTATATGGTTATTTATGTTCAACCAGTGTTTACACATGATTTGTTTATCCCTGTTATAAAATTGTAATATGTGGATACAGATGCATTGCCTAAGAGTATGAAAAATTAACTCACCTTTTGTAGTAGGATAAGAAAAGAAAATGTAACAAATATCATTATGTTTCTTCCAGTTTTCTTTCTTTTTTTAATTTCTCAAGGAATTCGCTATTAGATTAGAATTGACAGATTTTATAATTATAATTTCTCAAGATATTGTTATTTCGAATCTGGGACACTAGAATCAACAAATACACCTCAGACTAAAAATACCGATATAATCTATCTACTGATGTAGAAATATCGCTGATTTTAGTGAAAGCATGTGGCTTTTTCCCATTACTAAAAGTTGCGGAATTATGGCAGCAAATTGGTAAGGAACTTCGTAAGTGTCAATAATAATTAAAATACTGCAGAAAATAACAAGGTACGTCGAAAATACAATATTTTATGTTTATTTAAAAATAATACGTTAAACTAATAAACAATAGATTATCTATTTTCTAAAACTACCTTTCTATATCTTCAACCATCAGTAGATTCTCAAGAATACGGTGAAGAATTCTCCAATTTCTTCTTTGTTAGGAATTCAATAACATTGCTCTGCATTTTGAAAATGTTTTCGTGGTTATGAATGTCGTTTTTCCAAATTTTAGAGCCACTGTTCCAAATATTTAATCAGTTTTCTTCAATCATGCCCAGTTCTTTTTTAAAATTGAAAATAAAAATTTCATATTCATCCATTAGCGGTGTATATTTATAGTAGTCTACAAAGATCATTGTAATACTTAAGAACGTGCTATATATAAAGAATTGTGTAATTATGTAATTGTGAACACAATGTACCAAAGTACATTTCACAAGAACTACCAACAATTGATATAATTTACAGTGATCTAACTAGGTAAAAATATTCTTCTTTTTTCATTTCTTCCATGTTTATGGAAAATACCTTTCTCTTATCAGAGGCCAACAGTAGCCTGCCATCAAGTTAACCACCATGGTACCTGCTTTCAAACTTTTTCAAATCTTGGTGGAAACATTCACTGTAAAATTCATCCTCGCTGTAAAATCCAAGACAGAAATATTGTTAATAGCCAATTTGAGCATGTAGGAAGTGTAACTTCAAACTCGTGGTTTTCTCAACTTTTTCAAAACGGTTTTGCAATCTAGTCCTCTTCTGTTTCCTAGGTAGTTGTTTGCAATATTTTTGTAGCAAGGTCAGGTTTCCTTTTCTGTTTGGTTCATTGTATTCTCAAAATTGGAGTCACATATTGATTTACTGGTCTAATGTCCAGTAAAAATGCCCCCCTTCAGCTAATCTAAGGTCATTGTCAACACTACAAATCGACGGTGTAAAGGCAGAAAGGCGTAAATGAGGCTTTTGTGAAACACAAATTCTTAATGTTTTCAAAAACCTGGTGAGCTAGGAAAAAACGGCTTGCATAATTCTGCTCAATGCGAAAAATCCGTTTAGGAACACTCATTCATTCCAAAGCATCAGTTTTGGTGCAGAGCAGAGTAACAAAAACATTTGCAAAAAAGAATTACACGTAAATATTTTGAATCCTACGAATTGTAGCAAAAAGAGAAATTCCACTGGACGTTCCAAAGAGATCCGAAAAAACAGAAAGCATTAAGCGAAGAGAGCTGGCATTATTGCGGCGAGATCAGATAAATGTTGACTTCTTCTCCTTCGTGACTCTTTACTATGACTCAGTACAGTCCCTTCCCTAAGTTCACCGTTAATCGTTAATAACTGACTCTTGAGTCCTTCGGATATTCGAGTACACCTGCCTTGTTTATGTAATTCGAAAAGTCCTGTCTCAAGAAATTTATCGCTCTCGGCAGGAATGCATGTCGCAGAATTTCAGCTTGACAAACTTATGTGGCGAGGACCTGTTGCACAACAAAGGTTCTCATGAGACAAATGCCAACGAATGCAGTATTTTATTGGGAGTTTTGCATAAGGTTAAAGCTCCCTGTGCTTCTTTCCTTTCAAAGGGTAATTATTATTTTTTATACAAGAATGTTCTGACAAATGAAGTCAATATATCACGGCTGTGACTAAATGAAGTGCAACTATCATCTAATTTCAAATATTAATTATTGTCTAATTATAATCTCACATAGGAGATATAAATTTCAATAATACATATGTAATGCGAATGTCAACATCTAGGTGTTAATAAATTAAAGATGATCAAAGCTTTTATAAATACAAACTAAAATGACAACGATATTCAGGAGATCAACTTGAGCGGTTTACTTTTTCGAAATTATTAGCTATTTCTAATTATTATTAGCTCGTTGCTTATATTAGGCCTGAAAGTCCACCCACTTTCGATGGAAGAGGGAGAAGGAAGACGGAAGTCAGAGGCAGGATTGACTGTTAGCTGGACGAAGGAGATAGATACTGTCATGAACAAGCCCTCTTTTCCGAAATAATCGATAATTTATTAATAATAACGATAGTTTCTACTTTGAAATAACCGATTTGGCTGGAATATTGGAGACCCGTATTTTGGAGATATTTGGAGACCCGAGTTAAGGCTTAATCTCTTTTAGCGAAGCACCAAAATTAGTAGAATTTAGAAGTTGATTTTCTTAAGAACGAAACATCCGATTTGCAATCTGTAAACGTATTTGTTGTCAATATCCTCATTAAATTCACATTAATTGATTCATATTTTTTTAAATTAATTATTTTGGAAATTAAAATAATATCTAGCGAATTAATTATTATTATTATTTATTTTTTTAAGCTCACTTATAGCCACCGAGCCACAAGATTAATCTTCGGTTGCATAGGCTGATCGTAAAGTGACAAATACGATTTCATAAACAACCGGGATCCTAGTTAGAAGCTCAGGTTGTGGGCTAGGACGAACGGACCCTCGCCGTACAGATTACTGGCAGATGATGGCCCATCTGTTAGCAACTGATTTTTAAGTAAATTGACTCACTTCAGCGATAAAGTCGAGCCATTTTCTTCAGTTTTTTGCGTAGATAACAAACATTATGATCCGCAAATCGAAATTAGTAACATTGTTATGGTTTTTGTAAAAATCGACTGTGGAAATGAGAATTTTTTTTTTCTGGAAATATGCATTTTAACCAAAAAGGTTTAAATAAAACTTTGGGGATTTGATATTTCAATATGCGGCCATGGCTCTAGCATTATAACTTGAAATTCACGATTTTTCAGGAGCCCTATCTGAAGTTTTAAAAACTGTAGTAATTTATGTGGAAACTATAATAAATAATGACACCGTACCAACTAAAATTTCTAGTTATTGCAATTGTTCCTGTGATATTAACTCAAAAATGATTTTGTTACGACTTTCTTGCAATAAATGAGCGATATCTATCATTATTACAAAACTGATTGTTAAATTTTGTTTTTTACAGTTTTTAATAAATGTAAAATAATGTTTGTTGAAAATCAATTCAATTATGGGCCTTATTACCTTATCTATCTTCTTATGTATAAATGATAAATTAACAATACCACTATTGCCAATGAAGGGTCCTTAGTTTCAATACTTGGACGACCACCGGCCATAGGATAATACAGTCATCATCCGCGCTCAACCAATAGCTCAATGCCTTCATTGAGCCTCCAGAGAGTCCTTACTGTGGTATACTTACATAGAGGAAGGGCATGCTTCAGTCAATCCAAGTGCTCGAACCTCTAGACCTGGAAGTAGGAGTCCATTGTCCCTTACCCACACAGTAACACTCTCTAATATATATATTCTTATATAATCTTAGATAAATTAATAAAGTACAGGATTTCGTTCAAACCGGTTTCATAGCCGCTCCTTTACTTATGACGATATTTAAGGCATTTAATCTAGAACGGTACGAGACCATTCCATGCAGAGTTGAGTGCAGAGCTCACTAAATAAGGATCATGCCTTACCATTGGAGCTTAGTGGATTCCTCCTCCAGCTCCAGAACGATTGGTGGACATAAACAATGACCCATTATCCCTCGCTGACCTGTATCGCTTACTTTATTGGATATCAGCGTCGCCTTTCCCATTCGGGGAGGAAATTTCTGATACTTTTTTTATATAGTATAGGAATTCGGTTCTCCTTGAAATCGTTGAAAAGGGACTTGTTCGAGTTTTCAGTTTTTTTTTTACTCTCGGCATCAGGTGTTCGATTTCAGGTGTTCAGAATACATTATTATAATCTTGAAATCAGATGGAATAAGAAATTATTTGTACTGCTCTCCCGTTGGAAACATGTGATCAGTTAGTTGTTTTTTTTACCTGAAATCTAAAATCTAAAATTATCACTTTCATTATTATAATTTTTAAAATAGTATTGATGAAACAAAGGATGAAACCAACATTTTCGGACATCACTTTCCTCTTTCATAGCAGAAGTGTGAAACCAAATCCAAAACGTTTTGATTTAGGGTTATTTTGTTATTGCGTGAATTTTATACACAACAATTAAGTGTTTACTTTTTCTATTCGGTAGTGTATAATTTTCTAGTACATACCTACATATTATTAATAAAATAATATCAATATGATGAAAAATTTTATTTTTTAAACGTTTTTATGGTCTCTCCTGAAAAGTTGAAATTTTACAGTTAAGTGATTTCACAATTTTCCCGACGATACGCAGGATTTCCAACAATATTGTCCATATTGTTCAAATTATTCCTCAACAAAATAAGTCATAGTCGGCTGATTAGAATCATCGTTATAAAGTTTTAACAAACACCAGGCTTGTTTTTACTTTTCCTTATATACGAAGTATATAGTAAGGAGAAGTATTGCGATCGTGAACATTTTCGAATTTGAGTTTTCGACGGAAATACTAGTTTTAATGTCCCCTGAGTCCAAATGACCAAGTCTCGCGAAATGGTCTGTGTGTCTGTGTGTGTCCGTGTGTATGTGTGTATGTGAACAGTCTAGCTCAAAAACAAAAAGTTGTACGTATTTAATTAAAAATTACGTATTTAAGGTTGTAACATGTATGTGATGTTACAGTATATCATCAATCGGTTACAACATTTTCGTCAAAATTGGCTAACCGAAAGAGCTACTTAATATAATCGATTTTACACTTTTTTACAATTTTCTCGAAAACGGCTCTAACGATTTTGATGAAACTTACCTAAATAATTCTTCATAAAGACCTTTAACTTTTGATATATGTGGTACATCACCGAGGAAATGGAGGGAAAAAAGTTATGATGAAAAGAATATTTTATTTGATCATAGCTTAAAAAGTATGCGTTTTACGGTAAATTATGTATGAAAGGTAATTAAATTATCTAAAAAAAATAAAAGAATCATCAAAATCGGACCAGTATTAGCAAAGATAGAGCGTATTGTATGAGGAGCACAAGACCCTAGATGGATAACCGAGCGCATCTGAAAGGAGACGGATGGGACCGAACCTTCTCCCACCAATCTGTTATAAGCAATATACTCTGTAATAAAGTAATTTAAGAATTCAAAAGCGGAAATCAACTTAATAATTTCTACTTTCATATTATTTGATCGAAAGAAAATATTTCCATGAAAACTAAACCGAAACTTTTAAAATATATTTGCAACTTGACGAAGTTAAAATATATAGGCAGTGTTGTACTAACATTGTTTAAAAAACTGTTTTATTGTACTGAATCGGGAGAAGATGTGAAGTGAATACTGCTGAGTTTATTTCAAGCATTGTTTATGTGAACTTTTTAAAATTATATTAAAAAGATAATTATTATAGGACGGTAAGGGAAAATTGTGTGATGCACGCACCGCACCAGATTTTTGAGTGTTCAGTTCTATTTCATACTCACGAGCTTGATCTCGATCTCTAAAATGTGGTAATAATAAATTGGTGACTTCTAGGATAACAAATGCTTCCTTAGGTTATTACATAAGAGCTTTAAGCTAAATTATTTATTTAATTTTTGAAAAAGTACAATAGAAAGACAGCGAGATAAAATTAGGAGTGGAAAGGAAGATGAAGCGAAATAAGAGAGTACCCTTTGATAATGGCTTGCTAAGAATTGAAAATGTTAAATTAGAAGATGGAAAGACACTTTCTACAAGGAAAAATTTAAAAACCACAAAAACCCAGAAAAAGGCAGCCAAAGAGAATATTAGGGTAATTTAGACCTCATAAGAGAAGGGCTAATAAAATATGGAAAAACAAAACAAAAACCTGTACCACTACAACCCATGAAGGGTCTTGGGTTCTTGGTAAGGACCGTACTGTTTCCAGGCCAACGGTTCTGCAAGGAGGTGATTTGGCCGAGATCACGCTCAACCGTCAGGTTTTTCTCCCAATTAAGGGTACCCACTTTATAGAGGCTGGGTGAGCCCCAGGAAGGTCTCCCGATCCACAGGGTCGATCCACGGCTGATAACAGAATAAATAATTATCTGCCATAGCCGGTCTCGAACCCGGGACCGAGAGCATAGTAAATAAAATATGGAACGAGTAATAAAATAGAAAAATATATGGAACACTCCAAATATTATGATTTCCACAACAATATCTTCTATACAGTGCTGTACTCGTATTTACAGGTTAGGCGCTCCTAGGTCCTAGAATTTTTGCCGCTCCATCGTCTTGATTCAGATTGAGGGGGCGATCGGTAAGGCATTTTTCCTCAAGAAAATAATCTTTACGATGATAATTTTAATTTTATCGCATAATAACAGCATTCATGACTTTATAAGATTTTTTTCTTAACACATCAACAAATTTTCTTTCTTAACAAACCAATGTTTTTTTTAGCGTGCGCCTACTGGTATTATGCGTCCCTAGACCGGGGCCTAGAGGGAATAGATCAAAATCCGACCCTGCTTCTGTAAAATTTTAGAAATGTTAGTTACGACATTAAACCTCTGATGTAGAGGTTAGAGTTACTCAAAAACAAACAAAATAATTTTAATGCAGTTATTATGAAAATATTTATCATATTCTGAATATGAAGCGTATTTTTTTTGTTTTTAAAAGGCTCATCGTTTATCTAATTTTTTTTATAAATTTAAATATATATATTTCTTCCTGGAGCCGGATCTATACTGCCACTGGTAACTCGATCTCCCTAAAGCACGACCTGGGTGGCACTCGCCGGTTGAACGATACCGCTTTAGCCTCAACACGTCAATCCCTATCGCACACTTCAGCTGATCGTCAGCAAACCATTTTTTTTTTTTCTAATAGCGGTAGAAACTAATTCCAGCAGATATTTTACACTTTCCTCTCTCTCAGTAATAAATGATTAGGCAATAATTTTGGACATCTATAATCCATAAACATTACATGAAATGAGATGAAAATATATCGTATTTTTTTGACCCACTAGAATAAAAAATATTTCCAAACCATAACTAATAAAGTCGTTTGGGATTATAAACATTTCCAATTAGCCTTCAGTTAGAAGCATTTTAATTAAGGAGTGATTTAATAAAAAAATAAAATAAATTCATATGATACCCAAAATATCTGAATCTTTATTATTATTATTTCTAAATAAATATCTGGTAGAAATATGTTCCCAATATTTCAACACTTCCTTAGCCGCAACAAACAATCAACTGACTGCAATAAAAATGTTCAGCAAGTTTGAATAAGCTACCTCCTTACTTTCATGAGACCTAATGCCAAACGAATAAAAAAATGGCCGAAAATATTCAGAAATAAGCAGGCTAGTTAAACCGGTAAGGAATGAAAAGGTTTGTGATGTCTACTGAAAGAAAAAAAATTTCATACATTTTAATGCTTTTATTAACAATTAACAAAAGGCTAGATAAAGGAAGCTGTTGCGTTGTATACATGGATAGCGCACAATATTTCTAACAAATATTTTAATACATAACAGTTAACCTACCAGATAGTTGCCGGTTTGTTGTTGATCAAAGTAGTTGGAAATTGGACATTTGAGTGCAGTATTTCAGCAAAGAAAAATGTTTTTGTTTGTTGTTGTTTGTTGTTTGTTTGTTTGTTGGTTTGTTGTTGATCAAAGTAGTTGGAAATTGGACATTTGAGTGCAGTATTTCAGCAAAAACATTTTTCTTTGCATTGACATATAATTTCTATAATTTATTTCTGATTCCAATCATAATTTATCTTCCTTTTACCTTTTTTATGCACCATTTTTCATTTTCTTGTACGCATTAAAGAAAGTATTGTAATCGCGAAAATTTTCGGTTTTCAGATTTTAACGGAAATATCCATTTTGACCATCACTGAGTCTATATTGAATAATTGGTGGTGACGTCTGTACATACGTTCGTTCGTTCGCATCTCGCATAACTAATTGAAATATAATGCAAAACTTCTCAAATTTGGTATGTAACGCTTATACATTAATATAAATAACATACTAGATTTTGGTTGAAATTGGCAAACTGAATGTGGAACTTTACTTGAAGATCACAATAGACTTTCATCAAAAATTATTTTAAAATTCAATACAAAACATCTAAAATTTGGTATATAAACTTATTTTGTCACTATAAGTAATATACTAGATTTTGGTTAAAATTAGTAAGCCTAAAGTGGTACTTTACTTGAAGGTCATAATAGATTTTCATCAAAGATTAAATTAAAATATAATGCAAACTTTTTCAAATATGACACATAAGACTAATATATTAATGTAAATAACATACTAGCTTTTGGTTAAAATTAATAATATAATAAACTATATATAAATGATATCATTAACAATAAAAATAATATTTTTAATTTTAGTTAAAATTGGCTAATCGGAATAGATTTACCTAAAACTATTTTTGTTTATAGTTTAATAGGCGTACAAGGATGTAACGCGTTGCACACATCAGATATTTTATGCTCAATTTTTATTTCGAAAACAAAACAAAGAAAAAGTTTAAACAGTTATATAAACAGTTCAAACTGTAAAAAATAAAAAAAAACTTATATTTTTCTTAAGATTGAGATATTAAATTTTCTGTCAATTAAATATGAGTCAATTATTTGACTAATTGGACCAATGAACATTTCTTTTACACTTTAATTGTTTTTTCCTTTAAACAAAATTTTTTATTTTATGATTTACATCTTTTATTAGATTATTAATTTTTTTTAAATTCGGATTATAAAATGTTTCTTATAATTAATCAATCATATATTAAGATATGGCCATTATAAATAAATCATCATAAGATATGACCATTATAAATCTCAAAAAAACAATTGTATTTATAAAATTCCTACAAATTTTATTAAGCTACATTATAAAGAACATTGTAACGTTTCCACCATTTTTTTTTGGCCATTTTCAAATCAAATTTCTAAACAGAAATTTAGAAGAAACTGTTTACAAACTTTTCATGGTCAAAGATATTTCCAAGAGTTGCACATATTAATGTATTTTTTAAACTGTAGTGCTCACAATTGATGTATAAAAATAAACAACAAAGCTTTGAAAGTGGTCGAAAATAAAAAAAAACAGAAACGGCACAATATACTTCATAAAATTTGTAACTTAATAAAATTTGTTGAAATTTTAAAAATAAACTTGTTTTGGGAGGATTTATAGTGGACCTATTTTATTCTATGATTGATTAATTTGTATATATATTTTTTTTTGTTTAATGTAATTAAAATTATTTATTTTTAAACTATCTTTACGTTTGATGAAGTATTATTTTATAAATATTTACGCAATTTATAAATATTTCGATTTAATTTACTTTTAATGTTTTTGATGGCTTGTCTTATTTTTTAACATGATTTTCTTCTTGATTTTATCTCAAGTTATGATGCATAATAAATTATATTTTATATCTATTATTTTTATTTTATTATGCAATCCTGATCTTTTATTACTATACGAATTTTTTCCATCTTCTTTGTCCATGTAGTTATTTTTCAAAAATGATAATTACTTAGTTGACATATTCCTTGTATATCTCATTTTACACCATAAAGTGTTTATTTTAAAAACTGCTTACTTTATAAGATATAATTAGTAATTAAATGATAATGAAAACATTAATAAACCTATTCCAATGGTTCTACTTGCTGAAGCAAATTCCACCCTATATATCTATCTCCAGTTCCTGTCCCCTACATAAAATAAAATAAAAATCATTAGGAAAAATGTGAATTTCCCCAACTAAGCCGAAATAGGCTTTAACATTCAGCGAGTTTTAAAATTTAATTTCTATGAATTACCTTAGCTCGTGATATTCGATCTCGGAAGAAGTTATTTCGAAGGTTTATTGGTGCTAGGTCTCCTTATGTCTTAATTCTATGAGGAAATAAAAGCTTGGAATCACGGCTCTCATTTAAGTGTTTTGAACCGAACGGTGAAATATTGCTCCATATATCGTTACTTTTTAAATCCTTCAATTTCGAGGAGGCATAAAAATAAAAGTTATGTTCATGCTATAAACGGTAAAATTGAGATCGTGAACAAAAGGCGCATAAAACCTAGTATTAAAAATGAAAATGACTGTATTTAAGTAGCTTGGCTTTGACCTAATATGTTTTTACTTTTTTCTCGCCAATTTCTGAGAAATCGTAACTTTTATTTTCATTATTGGAAAGTTCACATACCTAACATTTTTTTTTGTTTTGTTTTTTAAAGAGTATTCATTAATTAATGAATTAATAACCATATAATTATTGTTATTGTCATTTATAGTATTGAAATTACAACACCTGCAATTTTTAGCTAAATACATAATTTAATGGTGAAAATGATGAAATAAGACATTTCAATTAAGGCAGAGACTTCGCCAGCCAAGCGTTATGGATTTTTGATTTTTAATTTTTTTAATACGAAAGACTTTAAACAAACTACTGAAATTTCTGTACTCCCTTTTTTTCCAAATCATCAAAACTGAAAATCAGAAAGGAAATTAATACAAATACGTACTTGCTTAAGCCCATTTGGACATAGGCCTCACAGATTTACGGTTCAGCAAAAAAAGTAGTAAATATTGAAAAAAACAATATTTTCAATCCAAAATGCTGACTAATTACAGGTACATGTATAGCAAAACTATACCTATCGAGTTACACCAATCAACTATAGGCGAACGAATACATATGTACACATTATTTCCGTTTCCATAATAAACTTCATGGATATTATAATAGACTGATCAAAGATATGGTTACAGCCGGCATGTCTAATAGGACACGACTAAAAAGGAGATGGATAAGAGATCTCCTTTCGTTAATTTCAGGACTAAATCAATACCGGGAAGATTTGCTGCTGATTACTGCCTTGCCCATTCCTGATATCCTACAGCTACCATATTATTTACTACTGGCCACTCTCCTCTATGACAGCTACGAATGAAGAGATTAAGTTGAATATATATATATATATATATATATATATATATATATATATATATATATATATATATATATATATATATATATATATATATACAAATATACAAGATAAAATTAAAAAAAAAAGTATGTCAACAATATTTATGAAATCGACAATTATAATAATATCCGTTCTTGTTATTTGATTTATTGTTTTATTTTTTCGGTAATTTTTTTTCATATTGCCTAATGATTTGTATTATTTTATTTTTCCAGTAATTGCTTGGTACAGGAATGTCAGTAAATTATTAATTGAACTCCTCCTTTAAAGAAGAACAGCAATTGTTGAAATCTTTAACAAAGAGTTTAACATTTTCATGGAGTAGTATTAGGAGATATAAAAAGTTATTTTTATTAACAATACATTGAAATTGTTTAAAACATGTTTTTTTCCTCCGAATATATAGAAAATTACGAAAATCATAAAAGATAACTTGTTTAATTTATAGATAAATATAATTTTTCTCGTTGAATGGAGTACTTACTTATTGATTTGACCTATAATTTCGGTGGAAGGTGTTATGGCACCGAGAATCATAGTGTTCATATAAATACCAACTTATTCTTAATTAACTATTAATTATTCATTAACTTATTAACTTCCAAATCAATTTTTTTTTTGCCTTTCAAATTTTTCTTGTAAAATATAACGATTGCTAATTTTAGTAAAAAAAAAAAATTGTAGAATTTCCGATATATTTCCAATTGGGAACAATGGCTACCACTCTCGATTAAACTTTTCATTTTTATATGAGTTTTTTTTTTTTTAACTTTATGAAATTTAGGATGTACACCAAGAAAAAATAGAAAAAAAAACAAAAAAAATAGTTATACATTAACTACTGCACTAATCTAATTGAAACTTTTGCTATAAAAATAAATAAAAACAGAAAATATAAAAAGGCATAGATAATTCACATATTTTCAATAATCGTAAGTAACTGAAATTTAAAAAAAAAAAACACCAGTTTTTGCATCCAGAAATAATTTTTTACTTGATATAAGCAAATAAAAATATTGAATGAGTGTATACTTTTAGATATACCTTTTTATCAATTTATCCAAAAAATTGTTGCCGATTGGGAACATCGGCTGCTAAAACGTTAAAGAAAATAAAACAACAAAAAGTGATTATTATCTGTATTATTTAACAACGTTTTCAAGATTTTTTTCTCTTGCCTTCTTCACGACATATATCAAACCACACTCTTCACGCTCCTTAATTTTAATCGAAAATAGTGGAATGTTCAATAATCTAGGAAAGTGAAAAGTCCTTAAGAAATGGGGGTTGACTGGAGTGAAGGCACAATTTACAACTTGATATCCTAAATTAACTTGAGGTCCCAAAAATAAAAATTGGATGATCTCCTTTAGTTGGGATGGTAAAAAATCGGTAGATAAATGTGTTTTTAAAAAAAAAATCCTTTGTTTTCAATCATCTGTACAATTTAAGCTACATTATAGAGCTTAGGCATCTTATCTATTTCGAGAGAGCTATCCGTCTTATTTTGCTTTGTCGTATGATAGTTGTTGAGGAAATAAATCATTCGGAGAGAAATTATGCTAAGATATTCCACTCAACTGATAAGTATAGGCATCATGAATATCATGAATTATGGCGTCAAACAATGATACGGCATTCACTTTCGTTAAATTTTCTTCCCATTCACAATTCCAGGAATCCATTCAGTGATAATATTATGAGCAGGTGTTAGGCTAAAACTTCATTAGCATTTAATGAATAGGTTTGGCTTGTGATGCCCATAATATAAGACAAATGACCGGTTATTTACTGGTTGTACAATCGTAAAACTACACAAAATCGTTGTATGTCTCTGATATTTCTATGCGAGCAATCAGGCAGTAAGAATCGTTTGGTTGTTTATTTTTTTCTTTATAAGGTTCATTATCAATGTTTTAGATTAGTTCTCGTTTAAAGTTTACGTCACTATGAAAAATAAACAAAAAGAAAGAAAAAAGAAAGCAATAGACATGTTCCATTATAGAAAACAATACATGCAAAATGGAAAAATAAGACAAAGAAAAACTGTAAAATCAAGAAACAAATCACAGTAGAATTTGTCACTTCCGGAAGACTATAAGATAGTAATGGAAAAGGTAATAAAGAGGAAATTATTATTTTCCAGTCAAGATTTTTAAATTTTATTATCATAGGGTTATATTCATTTAAAGTTAAGTATTTTTTTTTTTTTTTACTTCAAAAGTACAACCATAAATAGATTAAGATATAATATCTAATTGTTTCGATTTTTTTGTTTTAGTATGTTTGATTTTGAATAGCCAAAGTAATTTTTAATTCATTATTATAATAGAGCAACGTAATTATAGATCTTTTTAAAAATCCCTCCGGTGGATGAGAGGTTTACTAGACTTATAAAATGTAATATAAAAAATGAGGTTACTTTATTTTATTTATAAATACTGTTAAGGAAGAAAAGAAACTTACAAGATAATTCTTGAAACGGTCGATTTTTGACTTTGTACAACTTTGCAACTTTGTACCTAACATTTACTCAAAAATTTTGATATTCTGGAATTTAATTCTTATTTATGTGAGCATCACATATACCGATAGGCATTAAACAGGCCTATAAATAAACATTATCTCCATTGGCGGTATTTAATAAATATAAATATAAAGAGGGTTCAACATTTTTACAATGGTTATAATACTCAAGAACGTATAATGAATTGATTCAGGGTATGCTTTAAAATTTGTATGAGGCGTGATGCTCTATAAATGTAAGGCCAACCACGAAGCTTGTCAAACAAAACGAATAAAATACCAAAGAAAAAAGTAAAAATAAAGTACCTTAGCTACGAGTTATGGCGTTAAAATGTAATCTAGAAGGCATTTGAGTCGATAATAAAATTCTTTATTGAGTAGGAAATGTTATAAAGGACGATAAAACGGATTATTATGGCTTGAGCGCCGAAACCGGGATCTGATTTAAATAAAACAGGTGACAATAATTTTTTCCTCGGATTCTGTTGCCCTCTCCACTTGGGCCTGAGCAGGACAAAACAAAAAAAAAGAGAGAAAAACCAGTCGGTTTCGTACTCGCGTAGGAGTCCTGAGGCCGTATTTATGTCCTTATTTAAATGTGGTCTCTTCCAAGCGCTCTCACCATCCGCGCTTTTTCTATCCGATCCGTATAAACAACTCGCACAATCACAAACCTTCCACGAGGCTCTTATTTTTGGCCAACAGATGTTAGTTACAATAAAGCAGGGTGGGTCAGTTTCCAAGAGAAACTAGGCAATGAAGCTGGTAATTCTGTAATAATAGATTTGCAATATACCTATTCGATTATTATGTCCCATTTAAATATTGATTAGTAATAATAAAGCTAAAAATAAATGATTCGTGTTTTTTTCAGCATTCAGACTATCGGTACAAACGTAATTTTGCCAGTTACTGACAGATGGATTTGAGTTAAAATGTTCACCATTAATCCAAAACTTCACCAGGGAACACCGATAGTATGATGGGGAGCGTTTGGATTAGCTGTTACAACTATAAACAATCCACGGGTGTGACTGAGTATCTGTCACAGTGACAACCGTTGTTTGTCACTGTCTACAGAATGTGTATCACGACAAAGCCTGTTGCAGAAACAGACTGCACTGTGGTCTTTGGACTGGCGTGTTGCACTAGTACAAGGAACAAAACACAGACTTGAAAATAAAGTACAAGAGAGTTAGTTGTTTTCATGTTTGAGAGAGAAAAATAGAAAACAACCACATTTTATATATCATCTTGAATTATTTTGAACAAGGTTTACATGTATCTAGACCATTCCAATTTTTATTATAAATATTGACATATTTACTGTGAATTATTCACCCCTAATAACTTGCATGTAACACTTTGATACCTCGAGGTAAATTAGAGACAAAATTTACAACATGAGAAGAAAAATATGAACAGGAAAAAAATTAAAGTCTTGATTAAGAAATAAATCTGTGGCAGTCCTGAAAAACTAGAAAATACGATATTTGACTTTAATAGTTAAATCGAATTAATTCAATTTATAATGAAGACAAGATTAAATATAAATTATAAAATAATTTAATAAGAAGATGAGCAAGGTGGATGTAAAAATGAAACATAAAACATTATACAACTTTACTATACAAACATTATTACAACAATTTAACGAATGCCGACGTTTCGACCCAATTTAATAGACCTTCTTCAAGCAAATGAATAATTGAGAAGGGTAACTGTCTTTTTTAACAATAATATTCTACTGTTATAGATTTATTGATTTATTTATAGTAAGTAAACTATCATTTACTACACAATTATATATCCTAGATTGTTACAAAAGTCCTTGGTTGTGTATGATCACAACTCTTAATTTATGTCAATATCTACTTTGACTAATCCTTTAATTTCTAGTGACTTGACATAACTTTATGGGATTTTTTATATTTTTAAAACGCACGTGCAATGCGAGAGTAAAAAATTTTGATCAGTATTTTGAGACATTACTGGAAAAAGTGCAAAGGCAGCCGCCGAAAAAAAATTAAGCTATAGAAAAAAGAGTCAATTAACCATAGAAATACTGTCGCAAAACCCTGATTAGGTGGCCCATCGGTCGTTGATTAAATATATATCTACAAAACGAAAATAATTTGTATTATATAATTATCTATATTCCTTCCGCCGAAGAGGTAAATCAGTCTGTCATTGAATGTTAACGAATAGATTTCTTGCATTGACGATTTTTCGCGCTCCGATTGGATCTAATGTAGTTTCTCAAATGTTTCATCAACTCAGTTTAGGCTCGGTTCTCATTTGCTAATGAGCACTTAATATTCGTATTGCTCTATTGTGAAATGACAGTCGGTGATGAATGTTCATTCGGAACCAAGAGCGGACTCGAAACTATTCCATTTAAATTGAACTGGAACACTTAGACCTTTTGAATTCATATATTAATCATCATTAATAGTTGAATAAAAAGTTTATTTTTCTTAAGGCTAAAGATCTCTCTAAAATTAATCATATATTTAAAAAAAAAACACATTTTATCGACATATAGCCAAATTAAGGTCATTTTTTAGTTTAATTTAAATTTTTGCAAATTATAGATTCCTGTTTCAGTAAATCATTGGTTTACTTTATTATCAAATGTGCATTATATAACTGTATAATTACTTTAGGATAATGTTGATTGATAATATAAGTGAAGACAAATTTTGTTATGAGAAGAAAAACTATACAATAAAATATTTTTCTGATTATTTTTGGTAGGAATAGAATATGCTACTATTTAAAATTATTTTGTAATAACATACTAACGATATAGTTAGTAAAATGCTAACCAATTACAGGAGCATCATTTTATAATATATACAAATTAAAATCACGCTTAAAAATTACTTTAATTAGGTCAAACCGTTAATCAATTATTTGTGATTTTTTTTTTTTTACACAGTTTTTATCATGAAGATGTTCAGGCCTTCAGAAAAATATTTTTTTATCTTTAACTGCAGAGGCCGTTTCATTTTACTTATTTGTTTTTAATATTTCTATTTGTATCATGTATTTTTAATGTTTTTTTTTTTATTTTTGCATCTAAAGATTCATACGTAGGTACAATTAATTAATTTATTAAATTTTCAATTAACGGAACAATGCCATTAGATTATTAATAAAATCAACTTCAAAAAATGTAGTGATTATTTTCTTTTACGTTTGAGAATCATTTCCTAAAAGGGAGCGTACGAATGGCTGTTTGTTTTGGTCTATAGTGAGCTCCTCGGTGGTCCATATATCAGGGGACATAAATAGCTTCTACCTGATTTACTTCCAGATTACTGACTCAGCCGCTGTCCAAGCTCGTCTCTTTTACTCCAAAAATATGTGGTATTTTCTTTCCTTTTGTTTTTAAACTGCTTTACGCTGTTCATCTTTCATTTTTTGATTGTGATTTATGTTTCTTGTCTTCTGTAGAGTATATTTATTACCGTAGTTATTCACTGGAAATACAAGAACTTTTAATTTTCTTATTATTTATTCATTATGATGTCTCTTCTTTTTTTTTTTTTTGACCCCTTCGTCATATTCAAAGACAGGAACAAATGGGCTTTTCGAATTAACTAGGAATTATTTTACATCTTTAGAACGTGACCTTGGACCTGATTACAATAATAAAATATATTATGAAACAAATATAAAATTGGAAAGTTTTTTTTATGAAAAAACCTAAACTTTTTATTTTTTATTATTATTTTATTTAAATTTAAATTTATAATTTGAAGAATTTCTGAGTCCTTTCGGATAGATAAAAATCTGCCGAAAAGGAAATAATGATGAATGAGATAGTATGGCCTTGAGTTTGAAGAGAGGCCTCTACTGCCATCCATTATCAAATGTCTGGTTGACGTCCGGAAATACGCCAGTTGCGTATTGTTTTCGCTGCAGGAGTACCGCAAGAATCAATACTGACTCCTTTATTATGCATTACATATATATACATGGCATGCCTAGCAACTCCGTGGCATTGAATGTTACTACGCTGAAGATAATACAATTTTAACAGTGCACCACGACCCCACACTGGTTTCACTGACTTTATAAAATCACTTACAACATTATTTCCTTCTTAACACATCTCAGGAACATACTAACAAACTGATAAACGATATGACTACGGCTGATATGTCCATCAGGTGACGAATAAAAAATAGTCAGATGAGAGATCTCCTTTCCTGAATTAAGAGACTGATTCAAGACCGGTAAGAGGTGGGTACTATCATTCCCCATACCATACATACCTAACATGTCATGTTTAATTTTTTTATCATAATATGTGCTGATTATAACTTTCACCTGTGACAGGGCCAATAAAAAGATAAGTTAAAAAAATCTAGGATTTTTCTCAGTGGAGGTAAGTTTAATTTCGGCACCTCTTCTTTCATTACCCCTCTCCCTTAATAAATGACATCTGTTTTATAACAGTATTTTAGGCATATATTTTGAAACAAATATCGTCTATAACATTAACTCATTTTATTGGCTGAATTAAGGTAAAACAATAAAAAACAGAAATAAATATTTTCTTGCATTACCTAAATAAACACATACGCTTCGAAATTTGCCGCTATCTAAATTATGTCGTCCCTAGCAATTGCACTCTTCTCCCTCCCCCCACCCCTCTCCTATTTTCAGCTCTGCATAAGAACAGTGATCAAATTAAATCATCAAATTTTATAACAAGACGGAAAGTGATGGCTGGTCAGGTATATGTAAAGACAGTATCCAGCTGCACCTTTTTCCGGACTTGATTCGAGATCTTTCATGTAGCTTATTTTTAGTCTTCTCTTCGTATTGGTGGGAATGTCAGCTGTAGTCATATCTTTTAATAGACGGTTGGAATGTCCGTGAAGTTTTTGATGGAATTATAGTTTAAGATTACGTCTAGCTGCTCTAACCTCAATTTTTATAAAAACTGAATTTAAAAAATTACTAAAAGTACTAAAACTTTTTTTGTTGTCAATAAAATTTATCAGTTTTCTCCTCATTACTTAATAAGGTTTTATTTTAACTTTTGAAGTTGTTATATTAAAAAAGAAAAATACCATACCTCTTATTTTATGTGAAATATTTTGAAATACAGACAAAATAAATAAAAATGATCGGGACAAAATATAATAAGATAAGATAGAAGGTAAAGCTTTAAATAAGAAAAAAGTATCAATTATTTTTAAAGGTAAAACACTGACAATGTAACTGAAGTATTGAAAATTAACAATTTTTATTTTATTTTTTTTTTAAATTTCCATACTTTGTTTCACTACAAGAACATTTGAGTTTTTATCCTAGATTTTCAGCATCATAGTATCGGTCTTAAAAAAAAGTAGTAGATTCAATCTGGTTATCAATACCGTGCTTATGAAAATTTTAAATTTTGAATTTCAAAAAACAAAAACACCCTTGATCTTTGCTTCTTGTTAAGTACTTGAAATTGTTATATTTAAATCCAGTCAAAATTACTAAAATTCTATCTTGAAACTTGCTTAAGCAGCTATGTGTATGTATTTAGTTTTGGTCTGATTTTTAGTTTCAAAGATTTCGAGAGAAAAACAAAAAAGAGTAAGTGAGTAATTAAAGTAATTTAATACGTTTGTTTGGAATTGTATTTTTCATTTTAACATGTGGATTCTAAGTCATCCTTCGAACAAAGATAAGTTCAAACTAATGAGCAGGGTCTGAGGGTCTGAGGTTCTGAGGAAGCAATTGTTAAATTCCATTTTCAGTTGATTAATTAATTTTTTTAAAGATTTAAGTAAAAAATTGAAAGTGACAGAAATGATAATTATAGAACGTCCCGCCAATTAACACCAAGAGGCTCTCGGATTATACAAAAAACAAAAATGGCATGCAAAAAAAATGTTATATAAAATATGGTTGCATACATCGATATTTAATACCTTCGCGGACGAGTCTGGTTTTGGTGATTAATAGTACCCATGTTCCACATTACCCAACTGCTGGAGAATATTACTACTTAGTGATAATGGGGATAATTGTTCAGTTGTTATTTGATTTCTTTATAAACCTAACTAGAGGTACGTTCGTTTTTATGAATCGGTTTTATTGATATAAATATTGATTCCATTTAAATTCTAATTTTTTAATGCTTCGCTTTTTCCTCTATTGAACTGTACGTATAAGCGTAAGAGCTCTATTATATATATATATATATATATATATATATATATATATATATATATATATATATATATATTTTTTTTTTTTTTTCCTTCCTCAAGTTCCTCAAGTTAGTGTATATTATATACCTATATCCCGAAGGTGAAGGGCACTTTGTCCATCTTTTACCGATTTAGTACTATTAAACATTTGTATTTGAATATTTTTACTTTATCCCTAGGTATTTATAACCATGATCTAGACCAATTGTGAGGAGAGTTACAGGCCTTTAAGAGAACACTACTAGTCAGAGGAAAATATCTGTTCGAACTTCTCTCCTACAAAGTTGAGGAAATGTGACTAATTGTTCTTCACCTCCGAAGTACAGATATTTAAACTCGTCAACGCTGTAGTTATCTTCAGGAATAAAACTTTCTATTAAATCATTTTCTCAAATAAAATAATGTGAAATATTTAGTAACCAACAAGCTTATTTCAATTAATATATATTAAAAGAAAAATACATTTATTCAGATGAATCCAGATATTTATTTTAATCATGGTAAGAATAGTTTGGGCATAGTAAACCATTCCTTTACAAATAATTAGTCAGTTGTTGCAAAAATTACATTCAATTACTCATACAATTCATTTTTAAATTTTCCTAATGAGATGATTTCAGACTGTAACTAATTATATGCAGTTTGAGGAATTACAAAAACCTCTTACACCGAGCTTAATCAAAAGCCTTAGATACATCGAAAACTCCATTAGAAACTGATAGTTGAGATTAGTTTCAAATTACACGTTGTCATTCTGTTACTATTGAATTTTATGAAAATAAATCTTATAGGTTTTAACATTCATTCTCATGTCTATCAGAAATACTTGTGTGTCTATTTTTTTAAAAATCGCATAGCCGAAGTTCATTTCTGGATTCTTATGTGTTAAAGTATCAAACTATATGGATATGTATACAGAAGTTGCAGAAAAACTACTACGCCTTTATTAAATTGATGAACAGTAATTATTTTTAATTTATAATATTTTTCAAGGTAAATTATATTTACGAAAATTATAAATTAATATCTTTATTGGTTATGAAATAGTTATATATAGAATTATTTATCTTAATGCAGTTATTTATCGAATTATTAATAATAAAATTGCTAATGATTTAAAAATAAGTCTATTTACTGGATACCTCTTAAGGGAACAATGGAAATTGTATAGTCTAGGAGAACAAATGAAAGTAAACGTAAAATCTAAACTAAGGCACCGCGTGTGACAAGTTGACTCAACCCAAAGGAATCCAACTGTAGAGGCCCTTATTCAAACTTGCGAAAGACAGGCCATATAAATAGGTAAAGTGGACGGTGCCAGATAAGTTAAGATTTGTTCTGGTAGTGGATAATATATAGGAGGGGTTGGGGGGTTAAAAACAGATATCTAGGGGAGCATAGCTATTTTCGGAGGCTAGTTCCTTGTCTATGCTCAGATTCTTTAATCCAATGCATCCTCAATTCTTTCTAGGAACCTATAAATCACCAACATTCGCCGCAAACTATAGATTAAACAGAGCATATCCCCAACGAACGCATATTCATTTAAAATGTAATTGAAAAAAAAATTACATTTGGTGCAAAATATGAAAAACAGAACTTGTTTAATTAAACTCGAGTGTTGTTAATAAAAAAAGAGCAAAACTCAAAAAAGAGATAAAAAAATTGTTTTGATTTATTGAAAGATTCCAATAACAAAGATTTAAGTATCTCAAATGCCACTAAATAACTAGCCAGTCAGCATTTCGGCATTCGCGGTATTATTAGGAAAGGATAAGAAAAGAGCAAATAAATGCAGTCAGCTCATCTCATATAAACAGTCTAAATAATATCGGCACATTATAGACGGCAAATTATACTCAAAAAGGGTGTTACAAAATATTCTCTGGTCAGATTTATAACTTGTGTTATTCAATCTTAATTTGATAAAATTAAAAAATATAATTTCTTGCATCTGTACTTACTTTTTAATTGGAAATATTGACGCAGTTCAAATAATTACTAAAATGAGGACCTGACTTTTTCTTTTATTTTAAGCAAAACAATAAGGTGTCTCTGTATATTTTTTTTCACAAATAAACATTCTGTCTTCAGCTAATACCTAATATGTTTTAATGATGTTAAATGATCCGTTTATACGTCATGACGAAGGGATTCCGGCATAGTGTTTTTATAAAAATATCTTTTTTCATTGACAGATGATACTTTGTTTATGATCATTTCAATTTATGATCAATTTATGTTCATTATGTATTAATTAATTTATGATCATTATGTATCGTGTCTTTATTGACATTCACCTTTAAAATTAGGAATATGGATTAATCTCCTGTATTTTGGAATAGTTGTGGTCATAAAGCAGTTCGGTAAAAATTTAGAATTAATTCTCTAGAAAATGTTGTATATATATATATATATATATATATATATATATATATATATATATGCATGTATGTAGTATGTGTGTGTGGATATAGAGATAGTGGTAAAAACAAGTTTCCGTAAAATTCTTTTCGGTTTTATGGTTTAAATACCAATTTGCTGCTGTATGAAAGTAAAAAAAATTGAAGATGTTTGTTCGGTTTGAAGGCTCCAATACTTCTATGTGCAACGGGAGGAAAGTAAAAAAGCTAAAAATAATTTTGACCGGTTTTAAAACTCAAATACTCCTATACATAGTGTACAGGACACATACACAGAGTGTACATTGTGAAACGTAATTTTTATTATTGTCAAGTAACACCTGTTTTAATAAAGTGAATGGCAGACCCTTCTCATCCTGAAGGTAGAAAATTTACTTGGTTATACCGCATGAAACGTCAGTTTCATGGGTCACAATAATACAATAGGAGTAAATACACTAAATAAGTAAGTAAATTATTGATTGTAGTAGAACTGAAATTTTGAAGTGCCGGTTTGAGTTTATTTTCTCAAACGATTGATGGTTATCCATTCCGAGATTGAATGTATAAATCATCCATATCTCCAAAATTGAAGTTGTTCATTATCAACGCAACCAGTCACTGACTGATTACTTCTTTTTGAAGATTAATGGCCAATTTTCCTAAAAGGCCGAGATACTAAAACTGTCAATTTAATACGAATTGTCTTATAGGAATTTTTGTAGAATATTTCATAGCAACAAAAAAACAAATTCTTCAGCTCATTTTAGAATTCAATAGAAGACAAGGACAGAGCCGCCTTTAATCAAGTGGGGGGAGGGGCCCATGGCACATTTAGATATGGTGGCCCTCCAGATTAGAGAATTTATTTTCTGAAAAACTTAGGGTTACCAGCATAAGAAAACAACAAACCTACAAGGTAAAGATGTTATTTATTTAATATTCAAAAGAACAAAAAAAAAATAAAAGACATTTACAATAAAAATATCTCTATTCTTGATTTTTTATTGGTAAAATCATGAATTATTTCTTCAAAGTATATATTGTTAAATACATCACTTTCTATCGGCATCAGTGATAAACTGCTCAATCTATCCTGAAGCATCTCACATCTTAGTTCATTCTTGATTCGTTTCAATTTTGAGGAGGAACATTCAACACTGTAATTTGATACAATCACCCATAAAAATATTCTATACCGATTTCTACATCTCGAAATGTTCTCAAAATAGTGTCATTCTTTACATAATTACAAGGGATTTATTTATTTATATATATATATATATATATATATATATATATATATATATATATATATATATATATATCTTAATTTACAAAACCAATCTTAAAATGTTTTAAAAATTCCAAAAAATTATATTGTTTTTTAACAAAAAAAAACAATTTTTAGATAAAATATTTGTTACAACAGAGGCATGTTATAAAAACCTTGCATTTTTATGCCATGTTTTTTTAAAATGAAATAGAGATACACTATATATAAAACTCATTATAGAAACTGCGTTTTTATGTTATCTGTCATATCCGACATTATTCGAGAGCCATTAATCAATAATTATTGAATGAGCTTCTACTAATTTTTTTTTTTTATATGATCCCGTTGAGATACCATCATAAAATTTGGTATATGCATTTTTATATTAGTATTGAATATATTAAACACAAAAACATACTAAATTATAACTTATTGACGGTATTATTTTCATACATGACTAGCACAAAATTATTAAAAGTATTCAGAAAGTTTTCTGCTTAGTAAGGAACTTCAGTAAAATTTTATAATATATTAAGTTCAAACAAAGGTTTTTAAACGAAAAAATAAATTTTATACAGATGAAACCTCACAAAATTTAAAAACAATGGTAAGCAAGCATAAGACCAATGTAAAAACAAAAAAGTTAATGTAGTGACATTAACATTTTTTAGATTTGGTTCTGCATTAGTGCGACATAGTATCTATCATTAATAATCATCAATTTTTTTGCTTCAATGAAATATAAATACCGAGTATTACGGAAAATAATAAAATTAGAAAATACTTAGAATCAATTTATATAACTAAAAATATAAAAAATGTAGTAAATTTTAGAATTGACATGGAGCGATAGGTCAAAGCTACTTCGATATTCCAAATAATTAAAAAAAATTAATAAGTAATGAATAATTGAAAAAAACAATGATAATTTAAATAATAAATTTAAGCAATTTTGATTATGCAGTATGGATTAGAAAAATCCTAGTGAGCAAAACAGCATTGGACGGAGTGCATTTTTAGATATCATGATTAAGATACATTTTTGTAATTTTAATGATTTATATTATTAATAATAATAATATTTGTATGGCTTTTTTGGATATTTGTGAAAGAGATAAAATTAATATGCAATAATTTTTGTTTATAGAGGACAGGCTTGAAAATTGGCGAAATGGACCGAAACGTTGCCAAATCTAATTTAATAAACAACAAAGTAAAGAAATGAAACTTAAAAGGGCTTATTTTTCTGAAAATATAATAATATAAGAAATTGAGTATTTTACAAACTTATTGGCTTACCTCGGGTTCATCCTCATCCAAAGCGAGTGCCTACAGTACCAAATCTTAGTGTGAATTCATGTTTAAGACGAAAAATATATTCAGAAACGAAATATAATAAAGCCTCCTGAGTCCTGCTACGATAACTCAGCGATCAACCGAACGAATTCCGTAGCCCGAATTACCGATTGCGATATTAACGCAGTCCTAGAGATCTCGTCGCTGAGTAAACGCATTCAAATGTCGCCCTGTAAATAAAATATCGTACCGAATCTTACAGAATCGTTCCGAGTATCGCGCCTATCTGGGATAACCATAAAGGAGCCCAATGTACCCATGGAGTTGATATGACACCGGGCAAGGAGCTTATTAAGATTACACAATGAAATTATATTACATGAAATCTAATTTTTAATTCATGTTATTCTGAAAAGTTGGCAATTCGTTTGATACACCTAAACCTGTACCACTACAATCCATGAAGGGTCTTGGATTCAGTAGTAACGGTAAGGACCGTTTCTAAGCCAACGGTTGTTCAAGGAGGTGATTTGGCCGGTCGATCCACGGCTGATAACAAAATAAATAATCATCTGCCACAGCCGGTCTCGAACCCGGAACCGGTAGCATGGGTAACACAGTGCCTTACCACTGAGCTACTCCGCTCCAATTCATCTGATATAAAAAGTTCAAAAAATAATTTAACGTTGCCTGGATATTAACCGGAAAATTATTAAGCCTTCTTCATCAGTTATATCTTAAAATCAAATTAGTTACATTTCAAATAATATTATAGAAACGGGGGCTTAATTTTAGACAAAATTTCGGTTTTTTATGTTTTTTTGGCAGTTTTTTAAATTTTTCAAACCTCTACTGCTGTTCCAAATTTATAAATGAATTAAAATGGTATTAGAAAGGTGTCATTTAGGGGTATCCACTTTTCCCACATTTTGAACTTTTCAATTTTACATTTAGTGAAATTACGACCTTAGTGAAGGAATTTTGCTTTCGACTTTTATTTATTTATTTATTTTTAGAATATTTCTTCCGTGATAAACTAAAAGGCCGTTACTTCAAATATTTTTTTTAAATACATCTTACTATTGTACCCGAATGGCTCAAAAACCCACATCCTTTTTATGACACTAGAAAGCACTAAATTCAATGCTTAGATTCTAATCATTGGTTTTAGGGCTTTCTTAAGTCAAAAAAAGGTTTAGTTTTAGAGCAGTTCGGATAAAATACAAGAACGTATGTAAAAAATTGATTTGGAGTAAGGATGTTTTAGCTTATGACGGCTGATACAGGTATGTGCTGTTTTTATTTCATTAATTGTGTATCATATTATTCTTTCGTTTTTTTTATATGGCAATAAGATTTAAACAGACGGACTCATTGCATAATTATTTTTCAACCTCATAAAAGAGGGAATAATAAACTTAAAACATAAATAAATAAATGTATTTATCGATTAAGTATGAGGTTGAAAATTGTTTGTTTACTGATATTTAACGTTCATGATATAAAAGTCAACCTTCATAGAACGGTTTCGAACCGGATCCGCTTTTAACTCATGACGCTCGGCCACCAAATTTTTTTCAGCAACTAGATAAAACCAGAGGTCTAAAAATATGAAATGAATTTTCCTAATATTCTTTGACTATATGTTACAATGCAATCTATTTATAAAGAAGATTAGAAGCCAAAGAGCATATTTTAATTAATTATTAAAATTACTTAACAAAGTAACTAATTCTTGTTACTCTTAAGTAACATTCCATATATGTATTGAATCTAGTATTGTAGCATTTGTATTACTTTTTATATTGTAAATATTTAATCATACTAATTAAAAACTATATACTTTGACAATCACAGCTACTGTAAGACAGAATCGTGAGTGTTCTGAAATCAGTACCCCAATAAATCTGTATTCAGGTGAGGAGAAGGTTTTACAGGCTATCGGCGCCATATTAATGAATATGTACATATTAACATGTTGGCTACTGTGAGAGTACACATGTTTTCGTTTATTTATTTGTCGGGCCACTTCATCCGGACCTTGTTAGCGTTGCATTTTTTTTCTCTTTTATTCAATGCTATAAGGCCGAATGATAAATATACTCCGAAGGTAATTAATAGATATAACCAGAGAGGAATATTAATTCTCTCTGTTGTAGAGTGGTTGGCTATCCTTATTTGGAGGAATTATGTATATCATCTAGATATATAAAATTCATAGCTGTGTGAAAGGAAAAATAAATTTAAATGATGTTGAACGTTGATTGAAATAGTTCTGAATTAATTTACTTTATAAGAGAACTAATATGAGTGTAGGTATTAAATGGACAAGGAATATCTATACTTGCCTAGTCGTTGTATACAAAATATTTAAGTTGAATAAAATTTGATAGAAGACTTATGACATGATCTTGAAAAAAAGGGTAGTGAAAAAGTCTTCGTTGAAATAAGATTTATTACTGATCAAATTAATGCACGATCAACGTTTTTCCATATTGCAGGTGTTTTTATAAAATGGACAATTTTTTTGTTTGTTTTTTTTGCTAAGCATTTGTATACAGATTATTATTTATGTATCTAAAAACACCATGATTGTAGTCATTGGAGATGTACCATATATTTAGGTCAATTTTAAATTTATTAAATAAGGGGAATGATTAAAATGTAACAAAAGAAAAATTATTGTTATCTCATGATGTAAAAAATTTTAGTTTTGTAAATTGACCTAGACATATCACATTGCATAATTGGTCCTGATGATGGGGAAGAACCCCGAAATTTTGATCATGCATTAATTTAATCAGTAATAAATCTTATTTCAACGAAAACTTTTTTCAACACCCTTTTATTAAAAAAAAAAAATATAAGTTGTTTTTGCAAACACTAATCATGACCTGCGGGACTTAGTGGTGTCAATGTGGCCCGCAGATCAAGAAGTTTGTAGACCTCTGTTCTTATTATTACTTGATTTTTTTTTTTTTTTTTGGCATTGCTACATATCTATTCTTATTAAAATGCTAGAGTGTTACCGAAAGCTTAATTACATTTTAGTAAACATAAAAGTGTTTAAAAAAAAATTATTGAAGCACATTGCATTCATCAAGAAATTCATTTAGTAGATTTTTACCTAGGTAGAATTTTGAACAGTTCAGAACCCAATCGGATTTCGAAATTTCAGAGTCATTGTTACTAACTTTTAACGCTATGAATAACTGTCGGTAACGGCAAACGAAAAATCGTGTGTGAGTCACGGACGGGAGGATGCGGCAGCGGCGTCACGATGAGGCGAAGACCAACACGACAGGCGGACAGGCGATGCCGTTTCTCCATAGCGACCGATTCGTCAAAATCAAGATGATGTCAGGATAAGAACACGGTAGCCCAACACTTTCCCATCTATGCTGGCCTTTCTAGGGTTCTAAGCTGTGGTATTCTCTTGTTCACCATTATTTCGGACATTTAACATTCAATTTAGCCGATCCTAAGAAAGTTCTTCAGGGTTGTTAAAAAAAAAAGATGCTCGGTGCTTCACCTTCCCCATACATAATTTCTGTTTTAAGTATGCCAGCATTTAACATGTTTATTTAAGTTTAATTTTTTCTTTTTCTATTTATTATTTAACTATTTTTTTTTCTGAAAACCTAGTGTGAATGAACTCTTTAACGCTATGTACCATTTTCCTTAATTGGAACATATTGTAATATTTCTCAATAAAAAAATGTCGTTTACACACCACCGTCAAGTTCACAAATGGTCAAAAGATTATTTGACAGTAGTGTAAACTTTTAGTGGTGAAATGTTTTCTATATTAACCAGTTCATACCAAACGCATGTCGAGACATGAAAGGATTAATTAGCCCCTGTTTTTGTAGCTCCTTCTCAAAGTTGTTATCACTTGATATTCACAGATTTCGAACGTCTGGATGTGAATTACTCAAAAATTGCGCGGTTGATGTAAACAAAATGAATCCTCTCTCTTTTCTTCTCTAAATAAACTCGTCATCAAAAGGCAAGTCTTTTTTTTAATATCCATTCCGTAATGAATTAGTAATTTTTATTTTTTTCACAGAAAGTGGTAGTTCTCTTGGTAATTACTTGGTCGTACCACAAGGTATCGCTGCATTTTTTATATGCGTATAAAGCCTCTGTTCGCTACCTCTAAAAGATCAGCAGCTCGTTTTTTTCCCACTTTTTAAAATTGATTTTTAAGTAACTGAAGTAAGGTGAGGTATTGGCTTAAGTGAGTAAGAAGTCTTTAAACGGTATAATATTAGTGTCAACATGAAATTATAACCTTAAATATGTGATAAATAAACAGCATTTGCTCAGCATGTTAACACCATTGGACTAATATTACACTGTTTAGAGGCTTTGTACGCACTCAACCCTATAACTCGATCCCATCTTAATTACCTTAACTTTTGTTCTTTTTTTTTAGATTACAGTCATAGGCTAATACAGGTAGAATAGTAACCATATCTCCATTTTTTTCTATCACCCTCAAATCTAACCCTTAAATTATTACTTAATTAATTATTACTTACAGCTTACTTGTCAATGCTTTTTTAAAAACCTGTAAACAATGTGAAGATAACACTCAAAAATCATTTCATATGCACATCTAATTTTCACTTCATAGAAATGTAAATTAAGAAAAAAAAGTGGTTGGAACTGTTTCCAAAAAAAAAAAAAAAAAAAAATCAGAAAGAGCACAATATGTGCAGTATAAGCACAATACATCTTTAGGGATTTGTGAACAAAAATCTTCCAATAATACACCCCTTTATTAAGTTTACTAATATATTATTAATTTATTAATATATAAGTTACTGATTACGTTTCGGAACAAGTGTCCCATCTTCAGGTCTCATAAATGTATTCACTTACATAAGTAAGTTCAATAAAGGAATGTAATATTGAAAGATTTTTCTTCACCAATCCCTAATATATTTAAAATCTTCATGGGAAAATATGAAATTAGAAATTAAAAATATGACCAATGACAAAAAATGGATTTTCTCTATTTGACATCTCCACACCTCGTGACTAATCTTCAAGAGGATTCCTTGAGTCTATTAAACCGAGTCTGAGGCTGAGGCAAAAAACGGGTCTGATCTCAAGAAAATTTTTGGTCGTGCAGGCCGAAAATATTATTACTATACCCTGGAAATAAGAACGTCTGCAACCCTAGATCAGTTATCAAATATTATAGGTCAACGAATTCTTCATTTTCGTCACTTTTTTTTTCAGATTTCTCTCAATAACTCGCTTCCAGTGCATTTAAGATCAAACTTTGTGTATACAAATTTTAAAGAACTTTAAATATAAATTAAATTTTATCTTAAATATGTTGTACAATTCGGAACGGCTACTGAAATACGAGACGGAAACATCAGTAAAATATCAAGAAAACGCAAAAAGTTAAATATTCAGTGGTTTCGCCATAATTACGATTTTTTTGTGCAAAATGCATAATAACCAATCTTGTAGAGATTTAAATTTTCTAAAATATTCATACAAAATATTTGTAATTACTCTTAGCAGACCATGAGAGTTGTGGAAATAATAATTTTGGAGAAACTGGATTTTTATAGAATTTTCCTCAGTAACTCGCTTCCAGTGCATTTTAGGTAAAACTTTGTCATTACTAATTTCAAAGAACGTTAAATTTCCTATAAGTTCTATCCTTAATACTTTTAAAGAGAACAGCTACAGTGGATGGGGCTGTAAACATTTTCAAAATGCTAAGAAAACGCAAAAAGTTAGATATTCAGTGGTTTCGTCTTAATAAATATTTTCAAGTTCAGTTAGTGCAAAATACATAATATTTTTAATTTGAAGATTTTTTACTTTCGTACAGCTGCACATAGGAGTCTTAAAACCGAAAAAAAATATTTGAAACTTTTTTTTAATTCAGTGCAGCTGCACATAGAAGTATTTGAGTCTTAAAACCGAACAAAATTATGTGAAGCGGTTTTTTACTTTTGTACAGCTGCCCATAAGAGTATTCGAGTCTTAAAGCCGAACAAAATCATTTGTAGTTTTTTTTTACTTTCGTACAGCTGCACGAGTATTTGAGTCTTAAAACCGAACTGAATTTCCTACAATATTTACACAAAATATTTGTAATTACTCTCAACAGACACTAAGAAACATTGAAATAACAAATTTTCTTTCTATAAGATTGTTATTTCAATTACGAATATTTTGTATGTACATAATAGGAAATTAAATCCTGTTCAAAATTGGTTTATTATTCATTTTACACCAAATTGAACTTGAAAATAGTTATTAATGCGAAACCACTGAATATCTAACTTTTGCGTTTTCTTGACATTGTGTAGATGTTTATGGTTCAGTATCATAGTTGTTGTTATCGTAAAACATATTTGAGCTAAAATTTGAAATGACAAATTTTTACCAAAACTGCACTGAAAGTGAGTTAATGAAGAAAATCTGAAAAAAGTCCGCTTTCACTAAAATTGTTAATACAATAATTCTTGGCGTCTGTTGAGATTGATTCCAAATATTTTGTATGAATTTTGCAGGAAATTTAATCCTCTAGAAGATTGGTTAATGAGGATTTTGCAGTAAATTGCACTAAACAATAGTTATTAAGACGAAACCACTGAATATCTAACTTTGCGTTTTCCTAACATTTTGCAGATGTTTACAGCTCCAGATCTCAGTAGCTGTTTCGGATTTTATAATATGTTACAGATAAAAATTGAAGAAAATTTACCATTATTTAAAATTTGTTATATCCAAGTTTTACCTGAAATGCGCTGAAAGCGGGTTATATAGGAAAATCTGAATATTTTTTTCGAATTCGTTGACCTTTGAAATTTAATGGCAACCGATATTGGGTGGCAGACTTTCTTATTTTCAGCCTATGGAGAGAGTACTTTCGGCCTACACGATCAAACATTTTCTTGAAATCAGACACGTTTTTTGGCCTACGCTCCCGGTATAAATGTTTTGGTTCTAATAAATATTCTATATATAAATATGTAATCCAAATGAAGCCCGCCTTATTTTAATTGTTTTTTTATTACCACTCATTATTTTAGTGCGTAAACAGTGGCATATATTTAAGAGTTATATATTTTACATTATTAAATATATATACATCATTCATATACATATACACGTATATATTAAAATAAACATATATACACATACACATATTACATATATAAACATATTGTTTACATGGTATGAATGGATTCTTATAGCCCTAATAAAGAGATACCATAAGAATTATGAAATATAATTTACCTTAAGAAAAATGCATTAGGAACTCCTCTAGTCGTAGCATCCGCAGAGAGGAAGTGGTCCCCGACTCAGAATTGGGCATTCAAGATTAACTCACCCCCACCTAATCACCAGGATGCCAAAATTTCAATAGTATCTTTACAATAGTCCACATATTTCAGCAGTGTCCATTTTACAGTAATAAATTAACTGAAATAGGATTACCGAAAAACATCTGAATAGGATTAAGGAACGTAATGTAAGAAAATGTAATGATCATATAATAGGTGATAAAATTCATCCTATTAATTATTTATTTATTTTATTACTATAATTTTTTTCATTTTTTTTTATTAATTGATTTATTTTATTGTTTATTTGTATTTATGATTTTTTTCCAATTTATTGTAGCAGTTTTATTGCATGGATCTATTGCCCAATGACCTTGATCTTTCGCAACTTAAACCATACTAACAACCAACCAACTAGAGCTCAGATTCCCGTGCAATTGCACTTTTTTTTCCGCTGGCTTGAAATTCACAAAGATCAATTTATAACATATTTATGGTGAGATCTATTTTGCATGAAATTGCACGCTTTTAACTTTTTGTTCATTCCAAAATCCAATCATTCTTTGAATTATCATTTAATTTAGTTTATCTAAACTAACAATTTATCATAGCAATTTTGGTGTTTCTTATAATTATTTACTGAATTTATAGATTGTAAATGATTAATACCTGGTTTTAGAGCATTTTAATGACCAATTTAATAACCAATAACTAGTTAATTTGTTATCAGCTCATCGTAATCCCAAATACAAACCCAAAACGGGCCAAATGGGCAGAATCGAAAGCTAATTTCACCAAAATGCATAGTAAATCTAAAGAATTAAGTTACACGTACCTGTGCTTGTGAATTTGCAGAACATATCACATCGCAATATTCTAATTAACCTAGTATTATGATAAAAAATAGTAATTTTTTTAAGAAAATAAAATATGTATTGTCATTTTTTTCCGAATAAAAGAAGTGAATTATTATTTTTTTTTTGCACATTTTGGCCTTTTCATTGCGCATTTTACAATTTTTTTACTGCACGATATTCGGATTCTAATAATAAACTAATATGCCCGTTGGATCTTATTTGGATCCAGTAATTATTTGGGTTTCGTACTTCATTATACCTAACATTGCGTTATCTGTCTATGTTAATCTACTTATCATTTTTAATTTCTATTAAACGGATCATGCAATATATAAGGTTGATACAAGACGAAGCATTTAGTCGGAAGAGTATCTTCACTTACTTCGATTGTTCCAACAGAAATAAGTGACTTATGTAAGCCCTATCGGGTCCGAATCCAAATCTCTCGTAATAAGCTCTCCAAATCTGTTGTAATAAAACAGGCATTGATGACCTAGGTGTTTTACGTTCCAAAAATCAATAAAACTATCATAATTGAACTATCGTGTACACTTACAAAATTACACGTTTTATGTACGTACATTCGTTTTTTCCTCTTTTTATGTTTTTTAGAAGAAGTAAATGTAAAAGTCGAAAAAAAAGAAGATACTACTATAAAAACCGCCGAAGCAGCAAGAAATAACAGTTGGCCCTGAGAATTTATTGCCCCTGAGAAAGGGTAAAAAATTCCTGGAATGAATGAATACCTATGTTTACCACAACACAGGTTTTACCAGCTTTTAAAAAAGGCCGCTGTTGATTTGTAGAGAGCAGCACCTGTGGAATGATGAGTTGCCCCGGGATGAGGTTTAGGTGTCGAGATAAATTCTTCCAATGACATTTGTTTATCTTTGGAGGTATTTTTATTGCGACTTTAAAAGATTACGGACGGGAACTCGAGAATACACGAATGGGTTTCTACTTGATTCATCACTGCTCCTACTCAAGTGCTTCTTCTCTGCTTCATTATTTATATTGGCTTGTCTCGAAGTATTAATGGAATCAGAAACTGCAAGGAAACATTTTGTAATTCTTTGGCAATACACGCAATGAAAATGCAAAATGTCAAACTTTAAATAAAAAGCAACGCTACTACTAAATTAAATTAAACGATTTAATTAATCAGGTATAAATATTTAACATATCACTACTGATTGTTGTGTCAAGAATAAAAAAGTTTCTTAAATAATTTTCCAGTTTTAGGAACCGTACTGCAATAAAAATAGTGATAAATAAGAATATAAAAAATTATTATAACTTAATTATCACATTTTTTTTTCTATTTAATCAGATGCATGATAGTCAGATTTAAAAATACGGTTTACATTGTAACTGCACATAAGGATCATTCATTTAACTACATGAATTATTGTGCTTTATACTCTTTTAAGCAGTTATAACAAAATTTTAAAATTGAATATTTAAGGATGTAACTGAGAAAAATAAATAAATAAAACTAATACGAAGTTACTGACGCTGCCCATCTTTGGCCAGTGAGTTCAATTTAGACAAGTTTGTTCTAAATTGAAAAAACAAATTTTATTTCGTCTCAGATCATGTTCCATTTTTGAAAAGTATAATTTTATTAAATAAAATCTTAATCTGTCAAAACAATTTACATTTTTAGCTTTGATTTAAAAAAAAAAAAAAAATGATTTGTCCATCTCCACCACTATGTCTGTTTGAACAATATTGAGACGTTTCAGATAATATTTTTTATAATCATGTTCGGTCAGTAGTGTTAGTTGGTTGCTAATCATTACAATGCATATATCTATAATTTTGTAATCTAATGTATTGTCTTGTATAAATCTACGTAAACTTGTTATATTTATTTAATAGAAAAATAAACTGTATTCTGGGACTAGTCCCTTAAGAATAACAAGTATGTACAAGAAAAAATGTCTGGCCAAAGATTAATTTAATAATCAAAAATCAATAATCTCTATTACAAGATATATTGAGATATATTAAGTAACGAAAAAACGAAGGTTCTTCTGATAAAAAAATTTAATAAATATAATGTTACTGACAAAAACATGAAAAAAAAAAATATAGAAAAAACGTCGAAAATAAAAATACAATTTTTGTATTGTAAAAATACAAATAAAAATATTCATTGTAAAAATACAATGAACCAATCCAGAGTTAAAACAACATTAAAAACAAATACTCACTTCTAAATCGAATTTCATTATTGATGGATATGAAAAATGATAACAATAATGAAATGATTTACAGAGCTAAAGCTTTTTATGATAATTGAAGCAATTAATTACTACTAACTAAGATATTAATCTTGAATTAAAATTTCATGATTAGACAGTGTCTTTTTAAGATGGACATACATGTTATACATTTATTAATTTCTTATATGATTTTGGATAAGGTATATTTTTGATAGTGAAATGAGTTTTTCTCCTGTTGGTCCTCTTTAAATTTCATATGACAATAGTATTATAGAAAAAATCTTTAAATCAATTTTCACTGTTGGTCTATAAAATAGGTTTTATCTCCAGTTACATGAATTTTACTTCATTTTTTAAAATACTTTTTTATATTTAAAAGATACATTAAATTATAAAACCACCGGGCTAGGTCCCTAACTTAGGAATCAGACCGCAAATCCAGAAACTAAGTATGGAAATATGTTTCCTACAACAATTACTCTAAATGGCTCAAAACGAAAGAAACTCAATCACTTTAAGTTTCTGTCTATATTAAAATTAACTTTAAATTTACATTACATTATATATAGCATATTTACTAACTCACCGTTCTCGAAAATCAGCAAAAATCCATAAAACAAAGGAAAAAAACTACAGCTCTATCTGGCTTCCACACATAACTATAGAAGGGAGGTACTCCGTCGTTCCGGTGTTGGTCACTGGCAACTAGCGTTAATAAGGGAGCAACCCCACGGTGTTACATTTGGACCATAGGTGATATTAGGGCCCCTAAATAGCAGAAAATATTTTGTCTTTTAAGTTATGGCGTTAGCCTATTGGTATATATAGTTTTACGAGGTTTAAGAAAATCAATCTACCATACAAATTAACTCTATATAAATCAAAAGCCTTAATATGAAATGAATCTTGAGAGACATGAAGCAGATCATGAACCATTATTTCACCGCCGTCGAATTGGTTTGATGTCGTCAGTCCAATTTCATTTCATGCAATTACCAGTGTTAATTAAATGTAGCTGCTGGCACGAGCTGTAAAGTACGATTGAGGCTTTGTAAATCAGTTTTCCTATTTTATTATGAACTTCTGGACGTTTAGTACAGCCACTTTCGTTTAGCGAAATTGAATTTCTCTAGTTGAGCTTTAATAGGTGTTGCTCAGAGAGTTTAAATTAGCACCTGTTAATGCACTTTTGAGTCGTCATTTTTATACGTTATCCAGTAATGAAAGGCCATTGGGATTCAATGGAATAAATGAGATAATATTACGAAACGAAGCAGGTACATTACGGCTTTTGATTAGTGTTACTAAGAAGTGGTTATAGTACCTCTAATTCATTGTTGCACATGAAAATGGAAACAAATAAAATTATTTTATCTTTATCTACAGCGATGCCATTAATTGCTCCATTACTGCATATAGCGTGTATTAAACAAATATTTAATGTTAACAAAGCAATAAATAGCATTAATTTTTTTTAATATTATTAATTTTTGTTGACTAAACCATCGTCTCGAATGCGCAAATATATTGTGTGAATATGGCAATAATTGGTCAAGTCCGTCAGAAGTTATACGATCACAAACAGACGCACCAATGATTAAATATACATAAAGATATAAAAATTATCTTACTCAACTACAATTATAATTTGTGACGTAAATTCAATTTCGGAGCACTTCAACAGTAAATGTGACAATTCAAACGAACAAACATCACATCATCTCGTATAGGACAGCCTCAAATCGAATGAATAAAATAAAAATGGGCCCATGTTATGTGTGCATGCTGGTAAAATAGAATGCTTGTACAACGATCTTGCATATTCACAGTGGGAGTAGAAGAGGAAAGAATACGAAACATATAAATTAAATAAATCCAGATTGCATGGTTTTTGACAAAGGCTCATTTAGTTGAATTACTAATTTAATGAAATTAATAAATATTTTTTCGCATAAATAATAAATATAACAAAATAGCACGGGGTCGCACGTAACCAAAGCTTCCTTTCTAAGCTGCATTCCAAATTTTGCAAATATACACTGAAAATTACATAAATTAAAAATTTGAAGATTTATTTATATAGGTAACGTATTTGTGAAAGAAGCAACAGGTGAGACTCGGAATCAGGAGAAAGGTTATGCTATAAATATGACCAAGAATCCAAAAGCGGTGACTTTTTTCAAACGTGTGGTCGGCTATCTCAAAGAACTGTCAAGTGACAGGGGATAATTTGCCATTTGAACACAATGGTCCCCCCTTCCATGCAAATCCTCTTTCGGATTTCTTTTCCCCTGTCCTCAGATATTTACTGGACTGCGAGTCCTCGCATGACAAGATACGTGCCCGAATAATTCAGCGATTTTGCAATTCCACTCCGATCCATGAATAACTGAACGGGATTTTGTGGTAATACTAGTTCCTGAGGAAATATTTTTGGGATTTTTTTTTTTCCTCCAAGTTTCATTTAAGAGGAAGGTCACTGATTTAACGAATCGAAAAAATCACGCCTGGAATGCCAGAAAATATATCTAAACCTAACGGGATCGAAAATTCACTGAAAGGGTTTTAAAATTTAAATGTAGGAGACTCTGGTGCTACCATGGTATCCTATTCCTTGATATATTTTTTTGCCGGGTTAGAGTATTATTAAAGAGAATTTTCTATGAAAATCATTTAAGAAAACAAACTTATCTTCCAGACTTTTTGTAGGATCCTTATTTATATATAAAATATATTCGCTTATTTAATAAATTCATAAAAGTGTGGGTTTCACTATTGTTTGTACTATTTTAAAAAAGTATTTCATCTGAAATCATGTACAGGACTTTTTAAACTTAGATGACTATAATGATAACATTTTCGTAGAGACAAACGAGTGGAGATAATTCTCGGGATGAAAATAAAACTTTAAAATTTTGTTTCAGTTCACGAGACAAGCAATGAAGATCTTCTGAAAATATCATATTATAATGAGCTAATGAGAATTTAAATAATATATTTAGAATGACCGCTAAAAATAATAAAAGGAAAAATACTATTTTATCAATCATTTTCACTTGGTCATGTCAATGACAAAACATTATATACATATCGATCTCTTATAAAACGTTATTTTGAAGCACAAAGCAGGAGTAAGCACTGTTGCGTGCCGATTCCACTAGCGCTATGAATTTCGATATTAATCGCATTTTTAAAATATCAAAGAAATTGACATGGTTTCAACTCAAACGATACGAGAAAATTATACACTTCGACCTAAAGGCCAAACACTAAAAAATAACTGATAAATTCATACATTAAATTGTTACAGTTAAAATAAAGCAGAATTTCATTTAACTAGGTGATAATCGTTTTAACCTTTTTTTTTATATAACCTCAGCGTCATTTCATAGCGTTTAGACCTTTAAGAGATGTATCAAAATCATTACTAAGAAATTCGGAAATATTTTTTTTCCTTTATGAGTAACTGTGTGATGAAATGCCGATAAATTGGCAGTTATTATGTGAATTAAAGCTGTTAAAGGAGCTATAATTTGGGCCAATTGATCACGAAACCAGTAAGTTTACTGGGGTTTACAGTTAATCAGTGGAAAATGGGACCTTTTAAACACCTTTGAAATTCACTTATTACCGTTAGGTTATTTTTATTTTTTTTTTTTCACCCCGAACAGATATGAAATTATGTAGACATGGAAGATATTGTATTATGGTTAGATATTATAATATATATAATATTTCTATTCAGAAAACTATTATCAGAAAAATTAAACTGGTTTGAGTAACCAGTTGTTTACATTGCAGTTTTGTGTAATATTATGTTACTGAAATATTTTAATATATATATATATATATATATATATATATATATATATATATATATATATATATAAATTTACTAAAATGTTTACTATTAATTTTTTCTGTTTTCATTTCAAGTAGACTTTATAAGATGAGAAGCAAATTTTTAAACAACAACATATTATGTTTTTGTTAAAGCTATTGTTATGTTATTGTATTATGCAACCCATTAAAAATTTGCTATATGATTAAGCAAAAGTTAAAGGTTAAAGGTTAAGCTGTTAATGATAGAATTTATCAATATTATGATTGATAAATGCTATTAGTAGCAGCTTAATTTTAGAAGGAAGTTAATATTTTAAAGGGTAATATGAATAAAAAACTATAATTTATCTGACTTGAAAGGATTTTTCTGGAGGCATACTCAGTGACCACTTTCCCTACCTAATCGGATAATGTGGCCAGTATGAAAACAAGTGTGTGGGATGGCATTGTTTTTTGTTTACAACTGATTATTCTTAATGGATTAATAATGCAAATGAAAAACCCAATTACAATTAGTATTTCAATATATGTTAATCATAATAACTGAACCAATCATCTACTTTGTAAAATATATTATTTGTCATTATTTCTATACTTTTTTACCTTTTCTCAATAACCATAAAATATATATTCAATATCCATAATGAGGCTTATTGCCACTTTTTATAAATAATTAAAACAAGTTACTATTTTAAATTTAAATAGTATTAAGTGTTTTTCTGCATTAGCAATAATAGTTTTACAATTTAGTCAGTTAAAATTAACACCTTACTCAATTTTGAACGAAAGAAATGCAAATAGGACCATATTCATGTAAACAAGAGCGGTAACTCTTCCCTAGCTTTAGACTAATTATTTTTAACTATACATAATTATTTTAATCATAACTATTATAATTTTTAATGAATATTCTGACAGCTATATTTAAGCTAACCGTGGAATTAAATCAGGAGTATAATTATCAGCTGAAGTCTAATAAACACGCAATTTTTTTGTATACCGAACCATATTAGAAACTCTTTAACGTCTGCATAAACAATTAATTTTAAATCTCTAATAATATTGATATCTACTTTAATATGCAATTAAATTGACTGTCACCTGTCAAAACATTTCAGCAGGAAGGCATTTAAACTAGATCAGATACAGTTAATGAGACCAGGCCGCAGGTAGGCCTAAAAACTCACCTGCCTCTTGAAATATTTTTTTCTCAAGTTTTCTCGTATAAGTATCAAAACGGTACTTCGTTCGAGATTCGACGCCCAACACCTGCTCCCTTCATCTTTACGCAGGAAATTAGATAGCGCTACTGTTTCGACTAACGGTAAGGGGTTGAGGGTCCTTCCTGTGGACGCTTTTCGTTTAACAGATATTCGAACCTTTATGAATAATATGGTGATTACAAAAATCAAGTACGTATAACAGCCGATTGATTAAAAAAATAATTAAGTAGCCACATACATATAAATGGCCTAATATAATTACTGTCCTCTATAAATAAGTATTAAAATTTAAAAAAAAAAAATCGGAACTCAAATGTCGGAGCAACTGAAGACATTGCTCATCTCAGCGACTTCCCACACTCGTCACGTATTCCAGATTAAAAAACCTGCCCCCGATGTAGAAGGTACAAGCGTTCGCTGTCTTCACTTTTATCTTAATTACTTCATCACTAGAAGATCCAGTTGTCATTTTGATGATTTGTAACTTAATAAATTAATTAAACCAGCTTGGCCTTATTTAATTAATAATGATGTTTTGTTGGATTATGTTCAAGGATACACTGAATCAAATTAGCATGGCATGAGCTTGACATTTGGAGAAGTTAACTATTTTGCACAACTGCATGACCATCTTTTTTAGAAATACTCCAAAGTATTAGAGGGAATTGGATGAGAAAAATTTGCTTACTGGTTGGTTTATTCATAAATTAATTCAAATGGAAAGGTCTTTAAGATATTTTAATCACCCCTGTCAATAAATTTAAATAAACTTCCTAAAATTTATTAATAATAAAATATATACAAAATAACAGCAAATATTATAATTGGAAAAAGTCTGAAGTCTCTAAAATATTACTAAATAAGTTACTACTCAAGGTTTTGCCAATTCAGGCATCTTCAGAACAAAATGACGAAATCACTTAAATGCTGATGAAAGACAGCATACCTCACATCAACAACCTAAAAAGACTCATCAACTAGAGCACATCACTCAATGGCATCACAACACATATTCCCAATACTAGAGTGTCTTGTGTTGAGATGTCTTGGAATTTGGAATATTTTAATCATAGAATTCGCCATTACTTTTTTAATCTTTTTTTGGATTGTTTGCTCTTTTATAATAATTGATTTTAGGGAATTACTCAAATATATTTACAGAGATGATTAAAAGATCTTGAACATCCTTCCTATATGGATATTATTCTCATAATTTGCAATATTGATGTCCCAGTACCCTTGGTATAAAAGTATAAATAATATAACAAATTTGATAAATCATCTATCTGCGCATTGAATATATCAACTCTAGTCAATAATCAAACCATGTTTATATTATCTTAATATTCATTTTTAAAAAATAACAAACCTGAAAACGTCAGTACCCAGCTTGTCCCTCCTTCACCTGAATGTCGGATTTCCTATATATTACCTGAACATATTTCTATAAATTTAATTATTACTTTGTATTGAAAATTGATTGTAGCAGACTGTCCCAAAAAGGTGGTCTTTGGAGAAGAGGGAGACTAGTGACATAGCAACAGCTGACAGTCACTGCTCAATTTGCATCCTGTTGTTGTTGATAAACTTCTGTTCCCTGATCTTGTTCACTGTCAAAACAACATTAACATTAAAAATACATTTATCCAATTCAGATAACGCTATTTAGTATATAGAACGGTGGTTTTTTATTTGTATTTTTTTTTACATCGTAAAAAAATCGCAAAATCTTTATTTCGTCATGCCTCTGTCCGTCAGTCTGATCCATCATCAGAGGATTGATACCTCGGACTTAAAAGACATCTCGGCTTAATTAAGTAACGATATGTATCGATTAGTCCAGTCAAATGGGAACCAGAAAGGAGCTAGGTGGATTTTTTCGAAAAATTCTGAAGATTTGCTTATTTATGAATTATGGAGTGCTGATTATGAATTTCGGCTTTTCCATCTTAATTTTTCCCGAAAATATTAGATCAAAATGCAAACACGCTCAAAAATTTGATCGTTTTTCATTTTTTTCTCACGTAGCATGAAAACCATGCTTTTTTTTTTTTTTTAAGCAACATCCACATATACTAAATTAAAGAAGAGTAAATTCCTCACATTTATATACTCTATATTTTTTTCGTTCGGAGCATCGTTAGGAGAGTTGGTTCTTAGTCCAATCGGTTCCAGTCATATGGAGACAAAAAAAAGGATCTCGATAGAAAGTTTCGATAATTTTATGATCCAAATAAATCTTTCTAGATATTTAACATTATTTAAAATCAGTTATATCACAGTTTTACTTAAAATACTGAGGAAAATCTGCAAACCTCTTTCTCGGAAATTGTTATTTCAATATTTCTTGGCATCTCTTGAGAGTAATCCACAAATATTTTGTATGATTCTTGAAGAAAATTTAACCCTAATAATAATAACCTTGGTTATTATGAATTGCTTTAAAATATAGTTATTAAAGCGACAATATCTAACTTTTTCGATATCTTGACAGTTTGCTGATGTTTACTATCCCGTATCTCAATAGCTGTTCCGAATTGGAAAAAAATAGTCTCATCCATAGGTTTCATCCATCTTAAAGTAATTCAAATTGTAAAGCAAAAAGTTGGTTTTTTACTTACATCTGCCGACGGAACGCAATCACTTCCGGTTGGCAGATTTTTTTTTTTTTTTTATGCCTCTGGACGAACTAGTTTTATTTAAAAAAGATTTCATCCATCTTAATATAAGTCAAATTTTGAAGACAAAAAGTCATTTCTTGAATTACGTCTGCCTACGTAACCCGGCCATTTCCGGTTGGCAGACTTTGTTTTCTTTTATGATTCTGGATGCACTAGTTTTATTTAGAAAAGGTTCCATCCATCTTGAAATGAGTCAAATTTTGAAGTTAAAAAGATAGTTTTTTATTTACGTCTGCCGACGGAACGCAATCACTTCCGGTTGGCAGATTTTTTTTTTTATGCCTCTGGACGAACTAGTTTTATGTAAAAAGAGGTTTCATCCATCTTAAAATGAGTCAAATTTTTATGAAAAAAAGTTGGTTCTTGACGTAAGTCTGGCGACAGAACGCAACCAAGTCCGGTTGGCAGACTTTGTTTTTTTTAGTCCCGTGGACGGACTGTTTTGAAAAAGTTCCATCCATCTTGAAATAAGTCAATTTTTTACAAAATATTACGAGATTGTTGGCCTATAAAATTTGATTGTAAACCTATCTGGAGCGGCAGACGTTCATATTTCCAGTCTATGGTGAGTGTACTTTCGGCCTATACTTTCGAAAATTTTCTTGAAATCAGAAGCGTCGAATTTATCGAATTAACAGACTTAAGCGGCAAGAAAATAAAAACACGACTTCAATGTTCAATGTGCTGTATCGTTGCTAATAATGGTCCGATTTCCATGATTTCTTTTTTTTTGTATACTTAATTATAAAATGTATACTTTTCATGTATACATTTTTTTCGCCATAACGTTTTCCTTCTTATTCTCGGGATATATTTAACGTATTATAGTGTACGTATTATTTCACGTAGTTAAGATGCTTTAAGGTGAAGACTTTAGGCAAGTTTCATTCCGAGCCTTTTTGGCGCTATATTCTAGGAAAAAAGAGTTTTTTTCTCTTCTGCACATCTGCTATATAAATATCAGTTGATTTTGTTATTGAAGACCGTTCAGAGGCCATTAAGATGACAAAGTTAATATTTGTTAAAGATTGGTTCTGTAATTTTCGCTGTTAACAGTTATAAATGGAAAACGAGCTGTCCTTTTGTATAATAGTATATATGTATGTACATATTGATATGTATTGATATTGTTAAATATTATCGTTATAGAATTTAACAATATCAATAGCGAACAAAAGAAATAAGGATCGAGCAGGTAGAGAAGGGTAACTGACAGGCGATGACAGATGTCACCACATAAGTGATAAGGGATAAGTTAATTTAAAAGCCCTACTGAGAAGTTAACACTGTAACAATGCCAAAAGCTGGAACATCTAACCAATTTTAAGAAATGGTCCCATTAGGCTTGGCTGGCCTCGAGGAAAAAGTGGAAAAGGTATGATTAAATTAGACTAGTTGGATAATGGTTCGCAGATACGGCTATCAGGACAAGGGGTGGAGCCATCCGATGAAATCCCAGAATTTCCTCCCTCTATAAAACTAGTCGGCCAATGAACATCGTTTTCAACCCCCTCTTAGGCAAAATAAGAGAGAAAGGGAGAAAGAAGGAAAGAGGTGAAAAGGATATACTGCTTAAAGGATCGAGGCGGAGGCAGGACTTGGGGACTCAAGGGCCGGACAATGCGACTCTGAAGATGAGAAATGCGCTCTGGCTCCATGACTGAAGATATGTAGGGGAACCCGAGGGAGAGATGCTGTGGAACCATCAACAACAACTAGTACAGATAAGAGATTAATGTTAAAACAATTAATGGCTAAGTCTAGGCTGAATCATTCCATGGTTAACTTTTTATTGTAATAGTTTGTTATTTTAATTTTAAAGAATAAAGATAAGTGTTAACAAGGAGGTAGTTCTTCAGTAACCATGCCCATATTTAATTTGAATATATTTCATTAAGATAGCAGTAACGTAGATTAACATTCGTATTAAACTTAAAAGGAGGAACACTATCTTGGTTAATTATTAAATAATGGTAAACACAAACCAGGCCTTTGGAAAGGTACCCAATTTAGAGGACAAGGTAAGAAATTCAAAAGTATTCATAAGCTTACTTAATTTTGGGATAATCATCTTTTCAATGATTGCCCAATGGCATCCCTATATATATATATATATATATATATATATATAAACTAATGTATAAGAGCTAAATAGTAATCAAGCTCAACTCAAGTTAGATAAAACATAGTATAAAGAAATGGCATCCGGCTTGTGGGGACTTACCGTCCAGTTTAGTAATTAACCATTATAAAATTAATTAATTTAATTAGTTACTGATTGTTTTAACATTAATTAGCATGATATGATATTAATATGATTACAAATAGATGGAATGATTCAGATGGACTAGGTGACCTATTTTTCTTAAGTTCCCGATTTGGTAAATATTCTTGCATGTAGTTGGTTATCTATGTTGATTCTATTTTTTATTCTTAATTTTCGCATATATTGTGTATATGATCAATGTCCGCGTAACGATTCGATATTGGAGTCAGGAAAATTCTTTCATTTTATCTTTACTTCGGTACCTCATTGCCGTTAGACTGTCCCAGTACTTCTTTTTAATTTTATATACCGTGAATTCCACCCCCGAGAATTCACCACATCATTCACGATAAGGCCTGAAGAAATAAAACTCATGATGGAGATATTGAGAAGTATGGGGAAAACTATGGAAGAAAGCACGAGGAGATTAGATGAAAATTTTCGAAGAATGGAGAAAACTATGGAAGAAAATACCAGTATAACAGATGAAAGTATTCGAAAAATGGAAGAAAATACCAGAAGAACAGATGAAAATATTCGAGAAATGAAGAAGACTATGGAAGAGAGTATAAAGAAGACTATGAATGAAAATGCAAGGAAATTGGAGAAACAGATAGATGGATTTATTGCAAGAGTGACGGAAGATACAAACGAAACAGAAGAAAAACATATTAAAAATATAGAAAGTCAAATAAAAGATAATGAAAACGAATACCAAATTACAGATCATGTAGGCCCACTTGTTGAAGAAAATAATAAAATAGACCTCTTCGAGGAAACAACCTTTTCCGAAGAGAGTATAAAGGCTGAAGACGCCAGAGAACTTACAGAAGAAAAAGAGATAGCAGGTGAAGAAGATCCTAAGTTCAAAGATGACCCCGAGGAATCTCTTAATATTAAGGAAGCCCAACAGATAGAAGTCCAAGAAGAGATGAGTCACCCAAGTCCCAACACGTCTAATATAACGGAAGTCATACCACCACTTATCTTAAGCTCACCCCCTATTATAAATAAAAATTTAGAGAGAGCTCTACAATCAAAATTATGTCATCATATAATAAGCGGCCAGAATATGAGAATCCCGAGGAAGGTGACAAAAATAAATAAGAAAAAAGGGCTGAAGAAAATTAAAATAAATATAGGAGAGAATAAAAGGCCAAGACACTTGTTGTTTAGGAGCAAGCGGTTGCTTGCGGATACCAGGAAATACCTCAGGGGTATGGTTAAGAAAAAAAATGACCTTCACACTGGCTGGAATACGGGGCCCTTGACAAAACAAGATTTGGACTATGGACTTCGAAAGTAAACTTACTAAAATATATAATAGCCGATGCAATAGTCTTAATAATATTAAAATGTAAAAAATTAACCAGAGGTCTCACCAGATTAATTGCTAATTAAAAATTAAGATAAATAAAAGTAAAGGTAATAAAAGCATTTTATGAAGAGGAATATGGCTTAATACAAAGTCATCATTATATCAATTCTAGTATAATCCATTTGTTTAATATGATAGGCCGGGTTAAGAAAAGAAAAACCCATAGTTTTTTTTTTAAAGCCGAATGCAGCCCATGGAGTAAACAGATTACCACCACGAATGAGTACCCCAAGGAAGAATCACCTAAAGAATGTCTGTATAAAGGTTAAATTATTTTTGAGAAGAATCCTGAAGTTGAAGTAGACGCAGTTCCTCCATATCTCCCGGAAGTGGGATTGATTATTTCAGTGATAAACTCATTATAGAAGACGCAGAGATCTTCTGATTCGCCCAGAAAACTGGGATTGTAATTTTTTATAAAAAATCCAGCATTCATATGACCCGAGGTGGGAGAAGGTTGATATATCCTATGTTGGGACGCACTTTTAATTTGATGTATAATCCATGGTGCAGATGAGAGCCAGGCGAGTAAATTCTAATAAGTAAAAGGCCGTTTATAAAAATAAACAATTTGTTGTTCGGTAATAAATTTACCATTGCATATTATAATCCTCTTATATCATTAAGGAAAACTATTACAGAAAAAGCTTTTTAGTAAGTATAAATGTTTAAATATTTTAAGTAAATAGCTGATTTGTTCATTCATTTTTTGTAGGAGTATCATAAGGTGAGATTTTGAAATCTAATTAAACATTTAGAGTTTCGTATTTTTTACATTAATTTTTTAAACTTTGTAACTCCATCCGGTAGGATTAAAATCAAATATAATTGGCAATATTAATTTGAAATACACTATGGAAAATATGGCAACCCTTATTAGTTGTTTTAGGTACAGGAATAAATTTGGCTTTGCCAAACGGCGGGCAGTTGGGGTACGAACGAATTATTCGTAAGGTTTAAAATAACTCACCCTGTACTTGAGATAAGAGGCAGTTTTATATAAAATCTTTAGGAGATTAAAAATCTGTATAAAAGATAATGATTAGTAGTAGTTCAATCGGCATTGAACCGTCGGGTTTACTAAGCTTTTTATTTTTTATTATTATTGTTATTATTATTATTAGTTCAATGTAAATAATAGATAATCAACAATTCATAATATCTTGATAAAGTAATAACATTGTGTGGGAAACAAGCCATTAAATGTTATTGACAACACTATTTGTGTTTCTTTCTAGTTTTTCTATTTGTGTGTTTTTTTCTTGTGTGTTAACGGACACAGGTAAGAGCGACCTCTAAGAGTTGCCAGGTAGCTATGCCTTGTTGATCCTAAAGTACTTAACACCTTAGTATGATATGATTAATTATATATTTAATCCTTTTGCTTAAGTAAAAATTTTGTAAAGATAATAGATAAGCTAAAATGTGAATATAGTAGATAGGTTAGGTTTATCTTATTAGTAATAGTTTTTTTTTGTTTGTTTTGTTTATTGAAACTGAACATTGTAAATATTGAAAAGTTGGAAAAATTGTAAATATTGTAGATATATTCTTGTGAATATGTAAATAGCAGTCGGATGGACCGACATAGATTATAAGTTATGTGTGTAGCTAAACCATACGGAGTGATTCAGGACATAATAACATTAGAATATTTTTGTAAATACAGTGATTAGTATTAAGGTGATCTTTAAGTGTTGTTTAAGAAGATGAAGAGAAAAATGTCCCCCCTTCAGGCTTCATTTTTCTCTTCCTCCCACCCCACGGATAATGATATGTATTGATATTGTTAAATATTATCGTTATAGAATTTAACAATATCAATAGCGAACAAAAGAAATAAGGGTCGAGCAGGAAGAGAAGGGTAACTGACAGGCGATGACAGATGTCACCACATAAGTGATAAGGGATAAGTTAATTTAAAAATCCTACTGAGAAGTTAACACTGTAACAATGCCAAAAGCTGGAACATCTAATCAATTTTAAGAACTGGTCCCATTAGGCTTGGCTGGCCTCGAGGAAAAAGTGGAAAAGGTATGATTAAATTAGACTAGTTGGATAATGGTTCGCAGATACGGCTGTCAGGACAAGGGGTGGAGCCATCCGATGAAATCCCAGAATTTCCTCCCTCTATAAAACTAGTCGGCCAATGAATATCGTTTTCAACCCCCTCTTAGGCAAAATAAGAGAGAAAGGGGGAAAGAAGGAAAGAGGTGAAAAGGATATACTGCTTAAAGGATCGAGGCGGAGGCAGGACTTGGGGACTCAAGGGCGGAACAATGCGACTCTGAAGATGAGAAATGCGCTCTGGCTCCATGACTGAAGATATGTAGGGGAACCCGAGGGAGAGATGCTGTGGAACCATCAACAACAACTAGTACAGATAAGAGGTTAAAGTTAAAACAATTAATGGCTAAGTCTAGGCTGAATCATTCCATGGTTAACTTTTTATTGTAATAGTTTGTTATTTTAATTTTGAAGAATAAAGATAAGTGTTAGCAAGGAGGTAGTTCTTTAGTAACCGTGCCCATATTTAATTTGAATATATTTCATTAAGATAGCAGTAACGTTGATTAACATTCGTATTAAACTTAAAAGGAGGAACACTATCTTGGTTAATTATTAAATAATGGTAAACACAAACCAGGCCTTTGGAAAGGTACCCAATTTAGAGGACAAGGTAAGAAATTCAAAAGTATTCATTAGCTTACTTAATTTTGGGATAATCATCTTCAATGATTGCCCAATGGCATCCATATATATATATAGACTAATGTATAAGAGCTAAATAGTAATCAAGCTCAACTCAAGTTAGATAAAACATAGCAATATATAACAACTTGACATGATTACGGTCATACAGGTTATCAAAAATGATCATTTTTATAAATTAAAAATTATACACATTAATAAATTAATCGATGCTTGTTTTATTAAAAATTCAAATCTAAATTAAAAATTAGAGCTATTGTCTAGTAAGTTTAGAAGTAATCGGAATCCCAGTACAGTTTCATTCTTGAATGAAGATTTCACGTAAGTAGCATGTTGAGAAGTTATGGGAAGCGAAACGATTCCAAGAAAATAAGCGAAACTTTAGGGCATGGTGATAAAGATAATGTAAATATTCAACCCCAGATAGGTCAAGTTTGACGAGGGTTATATAAATATATATAAAAAGGTTATTTTAAAAGCTAACTATTATGTCACATACATTAAATATGTTCCCTGTTGCTCTGTGCTTTTGCATTAAAACTTTAAAGATTATAATTAATAAGTAATCTTCACTTAATATTTACAAAACGTCTTTAATCTGTAACTCAATATTGAGCAAAATACTGCAAACTAATTTAAATATATTAAAATGAAATATTCCTGTTAAACCACACAATATTTATCCTTTCTGCATTATTAATTGGACTGTATCTTTTTCAAATAAATTAGACGTTGAGTTAAAATTATAACAGATTGATGTGTCATATTTTTCTTGTTAATGGTTTAGTCCTAAAATTTTCGTATACATGTTTATTTTTTTTACTGGACGCGCCTCGACGCAACACCTGCTACCGAGTTTACATTAATAACAGACCTTTTGCTAAACAGTTTTTAGGACTCGAATTCCAAAACAGGATGATGAAACGCCAAAATATCAAAACGTTTCTGAAGCCAAAATATGTGGCTGATGTAATTTTATTTATGGATCCATAAAGATGGACATATACATTATAAATCACATGGGCATAAGCATCTTCATAATGAAAAGTTTGATGGTTCAATATACGATGTTATAGGGACTTATCAATAAAAACAGGACTCTTCATTTTTGAGCATCATTAAAATGAGCTGGATTGAGAAAGTTTGATGTTAAATTTCCTCCCAGTATGATTCATATTTATTTTCTCATGACTAAAACGGGTAGCCAAGTCTGGTATCGTAATAGTACATAATTATATAATAACTAGGTATATATAATATAAAGTCAAATGCAGACATATTAACGATTTTACTAGCATCGACCATGGGCTTGCGCACGGGATGTTCCACTGGTGCATAGGCACCAGAAAGTTTGCATGTGAATTACAAACTGTATGACATGCTATGTAAAAATAGCCTTGTCTGCCATTGAAAAGCCCCAGCGTGCAAAATGGCGGCCATTTAAAGGGGTCCAAAATTTTAATTCATTTCGGATGAATTTGTATCAGAGTGGATGAAACTTTGATAGAAGAATCTTTCTACTAATAGGTTACGGTATTGATCATTCTGCAGTTTCAAAGCCGCTGTTATCCCTTGGCAGACTCAAAATCAAAAATTGTGATTTTAGGGGGCAAAATTCACCAATTTCAGGAAGCTTGAAATTTAATACACAAAAGTATTTGGTTTATGAGAATGAAATAATATTGTGTGCCTAAGTTAGGCCGTAAAATTGCTATTGTAAGGGTCAAAATTCAGAATTTTGCTATTCGGTACTTTTATATTAGGAGTTAATTAAAAACTAAATCTGCCATTGATAGGCCGTTGCTTTGTACTGGCAGGATGAACTTGAAATTTAGGAGATTGGTGAAAATAACTGCAATTAGTTAGCTGATGAACTCTCTCGTGTATTATATGCTTGATTTAATTTGTTATGGTTTGACTTAACTTACGGTTCAGCTTTATTCCTGAGACCTCTAGCGTTGATTTGATTACCTCCAGAAATAACTATGTTTAATTATTAATTAGATAGATGGTTTTCTTCTAATTATTCATAACTTGTTGATGGAAAGTCATGTTGGCAATGTTAAAACACAAGTTGTTAGAAGTGCATTACAGTACTAAACTTACAATACTAACCTTATCTCATTAAGTCTTCTAGCAACTTGCGTTTTAACTTTGCCAAAAATGGCTTTTCATCAAAAGGTTATGAAGAATTTAAAGGAAATCATCCATCAAATTAATAATTAAACATGGTTTCTGGAGGTAATCAAATCAACGCTAACCGTAAAGCTGGGCTGAGGTGAGGAATAAAGCTGAATCGTAAGTTGTCACACCATAAAAAAATAAAACAAACATATAATACATGAGAGAGTTCGTCTGTTAGCTATTTGCCGTTATTTAGGGTCGGGTGTCATGCTCTCGTATTGCAATAATCTGTATCTTTGCTAATACTGGTCTGATTTAGATATATATTTTTAGATAATTTAATTACCTTATTTACTTTTATACATACATACATAATTTTCATTATGTATACATTAAAATACATTATTTTTGAGATATGCGCAAAATCGCCTTTTCATCTACACCTTAGCCAAAGACGTTCTCTTGGGGAGAGAAGAGTAAGGATCTTCTTTATTACTTGTTAAGTATCTCCTTACAACTTTTCAATTCTTTCAAGCTTTCCCTGATCTTGCCGGTCCCAATTAGTCTGGCCTTTCCATTCCTAATGAAATTTAGGTGTTTTAAAACGAGGCCATTTATTTATATAATAAATACATAGCACCATATATGTAGGTAAATACCTATGTATGTAGGTACCTCCAATTTACTAATTAAAAAAAAAAACTACAAAAAATAAAGCACAACACTGAAGTTAACAAAGTACCATGTCATAAAGAATTAAGTTAGAAATTGAAATGAAAATTAAACATGGTTATTTCTGGTGGTATTCAAACAAACGCTTGGTGTCTCAGCAATAGAGCAGAACCGTAAGGTAACTCAAACCATAAAACAAATAAAAAATACACGAGAGATTTCATCAGCCATTTGCAGTTATTTTTCCCTAGCTTCTCAACTTCAACATAGGCATGCCCAGCATTCTTTATTAGAGTATGCACAAACCGCAATACTGTGGATGCTACCATACTCCCCAGTTGGACGGTGGGTCCGGGGATATTCTTTACTCCTCTGGAAGTATTTTTAGCAATATGCTGACTAATTGTATTTTAAACAATTGTTGTGTTAAAATTTAACCTAAAATAGTAGTTTAAGTAATAATAATAGTAATAATAATAATAATAGTTAGTAATAAGTAGTAATAATGATAATAGTTTTTAAGCTTTAGCTTTAAGGCAAATGTTTTTTTTTCTTTAAAGTTGAATCTTCTACCTACTATTTTATATGGCGAAAAATATTTCTGAGAAATTAGGAGGCGCCTGAGCACCTATGACATTCCCCATTTGCATGGATATGAACTTCAAGCCCAGTCTCCCTGCACAAAGCATCAGCTTACTAAGGACAGACTTCATATTTAATTAACTCTTAATATAGGATATCTTATAGCAACATTTCAAGCTTCCTGAAATTGGTGAATTTTGAAAAATTACAATTTTTGAATTTGAGTCTGTCAGATACGGCGGCCTAACATAGGAACGCTATGTTATTTATTTTTCATAAAACAAATACTTTCATTTACAAAAATTTCAAGGCTCCTCAAATTTGGGTATTTGGAGCCCTAATAAAATTGCAATTTTTGAATTTGAGTCTGCCGGAATTTTTGACATACAAAGTTATTGCTTTCTCATAATAAAGTACTTTCATGGAATACAATTTAAAGCTTCCTGAAGTTGATGAATTTTGACCTCCTAAAATTGAAATTTTCGAATTTCTGCCAAGGGATATCAGCATTTTTGCTTATAATGCCATACATTTTCATCATTCACATTCAAACCATCTCCTGTAATGAGTGACCTATTTTGGTCTTGGCTCCTGGGCTATTAAATTTTTGGTTTAATTTTACCACAAAAATTGGTTAAAATACGTTTTACACAGTAAATTCTTTCAACAATTTTCCAGGAGAATAAAAAATATCGTTGGACCTCTCACCCGACTTAAGAGCGTGGAACGACCCCTCCGGTACTATCGTCCGAGCATCCTCTGATAAAGGATACTGCATACGCTTAGGGTGCCAAATTAAAATGGAAGGAACCACTACATACGCCATATGGAGTATGGGGTATAATGGAGTATGGAGGAGCCCAATAAATAGTTTTATCGACATCTGGAATTCTTTTAAAATCATACTTAAATTTGAATTTAGTATGTCAATACTCAGGGATGTAGCTTTATTCGTTCTCAATAAGCAGTAGCGTTATTGGAATAGATTAATTTACCTTACGAAATATATATTTTTTTTAATACAATTCTGTACGGATAGAACCAGTCGATTGTGATGATATTGTATTTGATGTTACGTATTTTTGAAGAAATAGTATCTCGAAATCATTGTGTATTTTTTAATATTTTAATTTTAAGTCATCAAATGTAAAGCTATGGCTTATCTCATTTAATATGCGTTCATCTTACCTTTAATTTGTATTTATAGGAAAATGGTTCTATCTATGACACAGGTTGCTATTTCAATACTGTTGGACCAATCTGATGTAGTATTTTTAAAATCAGTAACTATTGTATCTTTATTTGTTTTCTAAATACCATTCGTATTTATTTCGAAATACTCAACAGTAACTAAGAACGACCGATGCCCTCAGGCTGAAGATGCGGGTGGAATCCACCTGTTGGTGGACACTTGTCCTTCTCCGCATTCCCTCGCCGACCAAAAAACGAAGACTTCCCGAATTAATGAGAGGTCCCCCATATGGCCCACGTCGAAGCTTAAATACTGGCCCTATTAATCCTAATTAGACCCCTTTCCGATGGCGGGTGTAAATCTGTCTTCCTGCTACGGTCGGACGGCACGCCAACCGGAGGCAGATTTTTATGGAAACGACAGTCGAATATGAGCCGACCGGTTCTCTCATGCTGCTACCAACCTACGCTTCCAGTTTATGACGTTTTAACTGGAATACATTCCTGTTGGATCTTGCTGGGTTTTTTATTCTAAACATGTAAAATAAATCAGAAAAGCCAAAACATACCGATCGTTTGTGGATTCTGTAATGGGCCAGATTAGTGGAAACTTATTCCTTATAATATTGAATACGTGGGATATATTAATGCCATTTCCACAAGCCGTAAAAAAGAACGGTAGGCATAGATCAAGTAGTTATGCCGGATTCAGCACTAGTTTAGAACGTCAAGGTAGTCAGCTTATTATTTTTTATTTTCTCTACTATTCTTTTTAAAATTAATTTCGTCAGATGATTAATCTACCAGTAAACTTCTTGGCTATAAATTAAGTATGCCATGAAAATGTATAAAAATATGTATATCATATGTAATAAAACAGGAAAATATATACGCATTGAAACTAAGAAATAATCCTTATCATTTTAAATAACTGAAATATATTTTTCCAGAATTTACTATTAAAATATTTATTAGTAAATCTTGATACGAAATCAAGTTTTTGATTGATAACATCTTTATGAAAATGAAATATATTTTTTCAGGTAATATGTTCTTCATTTCAATATTAGATTGAGTTGCATTTTTAAACAAATCTACACTTATGAATAATATCCCTTAGTTAAAAAAAAATTGAGACATATTATACAATATTATACATAATATGTTATAAGTATATTATGTCGCACAAAAACTAATCCATAGTTATCGTGATGCAGTAAGTGATGTTATATCCCAGCCGATTCCCGACACCTATTCAATACTTCTGATGGAAATATGGTCTCGAAAACTTTCAGTAAGCTGCCTGCAGGTAGTTTCAATAAAACTCATGTCTTGTCAATTTAATCACAAAACATACGACGTCGTTTTTTGAAAAAGGCGTAAGCACCATTTTACAAACTTTACAGGAAACACATGAAGCGGTTTTTCTACGAATAACTATATATATATATATATATATATATATATATATATATATATATATATATATATATATATATATATTTTTAAAATTATATTCATTATGGTGTAGAGTAAGAGTTTATTAAGAAGGCAACACTTTCATAATTAAAATATATTTCTAAGAATTCTAGCACTGGTCAAGGCCAGAGTGATGACTGACAGTCGTCAGTATTTGGTGCTGTCATCAACAATCGATTTTTAGTCCATTTCCAATTTTGTTTTTAGATACATCGTGAGCGAGAATCGATAGAGGTGGTGTTTACGTCTCATAATAAATTGAAAACTAAATTTCTAATTTTTGATTGTGCGTAAATAATTTCTAATTGAAAGTGAAGTCTTTCACAACAGTTTTGTTATTATATGTTTCTAATTTTTTTATTACATTTATAGTAGCTATTTTATTTTTTATTTTTTTATTGTTTGTTGGTGCATCTTTGTGTGTGCGATGTGGTCTTCTTACAGACATTGATTGATTGCGGGATCAAAAATAACTTGGAGATCTATAGTAGCCTTAATGCAAACGTGAACTATTAAATTTGGAAACATTGTATGTATGCATTCATTTATTTTTTAACCCGATATATTTAGAAAGATTTGTATAGAAGTAAAAAATATCCATATGGCCACACACTAATAATAAATGGCTTAATAAACGAATAAAAGCAATTTTTTTCAAATTCATTTCCTCTCCAGATCGTTTATATTGAAAGAAGTCAACCAAATATATTCGGTTGTAGGCCGGAGTGTAGAGACGTGGGTGGTTGTCCTTCGAGAATATTCTTGTTTATTTTTGGTTTGGCCATCTTTACGAGAGTCCTAAAGCCATCAAGAGAGGGACCAGTTGGTAGGTGTAGTAAAAGGTAATCAGTTGGAAGAGATTGATCTTCTGGGGCCAACACCTGACTCTTCACCATGCCGCCATAGCAGGTGCAACAGGACCTCACGCTCTTCCTCATATTTTGCGCACATTGATTGTATCTCCGAAGGTCTTGAAACCTTGGAAGAAATTTCGCTGTTTTATTGTTATTGAAAATATCCGTTTGTTGCAAAAAACTTAATATAATTTTTAAACGTGCATTTATACTTATTGAAATATTGAATTCAAAACGGAAACGCTGATGGTAACTCGTTGAAAATTAGATCTAGAAATGACAACGGGCAAACAAAACATAAACTCTGTAGAAGCAATGGCGTACATAAATTTATGATTACAAATGGAACGTCAAGAAATTATTAATGAATTACGATCTTTTCCGCAATAATTAAACAATCTCGATGAGGCAACTATTTACTACCGTAGCTCACACCGACAAACCTATTAAAAGGCCTAAGTGAAGCAATATTGAACTTCGGGTGAAATTCTTTCCCCATGGGAAATACTCAGCGGAATATTATTGCTTATTTTATGATTAAAAAACTAATTTGTAACGAGCTTGACATACCATGATATACCATGTATTCTTTTTGAATGTTTAGATATCTGGTATGTTGATCGCTGTTGTGTCTGTTGTGTCTTCAGGTTTAAATTAAACATATCAAAAGCATTATTCCAATAATATATTATTCCATAAATTATTCCTGGTCAACTAACCCGTGCCTCCAGCAGCTGGAATGTTAATATTTTCTAGTGACAGTAATATTTTGTTATTTATTCGGAAATGAATTTATTGTGATATCCTGCTCGTATTAATCATGAGTTTACTGAACCAAAAGTTTAGGTATAATTTGCTATGTATTAAATCGCACCTTATGCTTGCCAAACCATCAATAAAATATTTGTGACAATGTTCACACATTTTCAATTTAAATCTGGAGACCTGTAATCCTTAAATATATATATAATCGTTTTTTTAGTTTCTTTTTTTTTTTTTATACCGATCTTGAAGCTGCCCTGATTCTTCTTCCTATGCTTAGGAGTTTCGTGCTTAAAGAAAGTTTCATGATAGCTCACTGCAATAATTATAGGGAATCTACTATGAATTTCCTTTTAATTACACTTCACGTTTGAAACTTCAAGACCTGCACTTTTAAGTCTTCAAAGTGTTCTACTGAACTATATAAATAGATTTCTCTTGAAAAATAAACTGTAAGCTACCGAGCTTAATGTAGCGAATCCCAAATACTCTGATAAGAAACGAATCAATTAGTTAATATTTAAATATATTGTTATAAAATATATTAAGGTTTCTATTCATTTGAAAATTTAGAAACACAAAAATGACACTCTTAATAAATAATCAAATGTTATAATTTTATCTCCACAATACCAGTATCTTTGGACATTCAAAGCACTGGTGGTGATTATCGTTCTTCTTAAACAGTGTTTCGTCAAGAGTGAACCTTCTTCTTATCATACCACAATCTGCTCAATACATGAGCAAGAAGGAATCCCTTCATCCTGAATCAGAAATGTATTGAAGCATTGTACCTTAAAGAATTTAGATGATTTAGTATCCAACCAACTTGAACGGCGCAGCATACAAAGCCATCCTTTGACCTCAGCAGCGCAATAAACATAAGTAAAAAACTGTTAGGAAAGCATTATATATGAACGATAGAGTCGATTCCTGAAGCAGTAACATGTTTTATATATTATTCGGAATATAAAAAGTAATTCTGCGAGGAAATTCTTTAAAACTTGTTTTCCTCAAGGCAACTTAAGGAAGGCACCTGTTTCGACCGAAAGCTGAAACCGGGCCAAATTGGGTCAGAGAAGATCAGAACGAAGAACACCTGCTTCCAACCAATCTCCGCCGAGCTCTTCATATGACGGCGCCAGCAATGTCTGCTATACAGACAGCCAAAACCCACGCATTTCAAAAGAGACGATTTTCAGGTTTCTAGCTATTTGATGAATATAGATGTTGCTGTTCGATCTAGGACACCGAAACAGGAATTGATAGGAATCAGGTAGACCTGACCATTATATACATAAACACAAACACACACAACACACACACACACACACACACACACACACACACACACACAAACACAAACACACACACATATATATATTATATATATATATATATATATATATATATATATATATATACACACACACACATATGCGTGTATATACATTATGTGTGTGTGGTCAGAAGCCATAGTGTTCAAGTAATAATATGTAAATACTGATAGTGAGTTATTTTCATTTAAAGTATTTCTGCTTCAAAAGAATATAATACCTACCGTATATTAGGTATTCTTTTAATCTGAGATTGCTTTTAATAGTCTAATAGATGGACGAGTTTATTTACATACCAACTGAATCGGAGGTTATGCTTCTCAAAATGTTGGTACCGATCACAGAAACATAGACGAGCACTTCAGACATTGCCATCTAAAGCTCATAGAGTTATTACACGAGTTGTTTGATAAGTAACACAACTTTTTAAGGATATTCAGTTGACTATCATAAATAGGCTAAATTTAGTAAATACGGTCTCACATAAAACGGTTTCATCAAAAATTCCAGTGTCACAAAAAGTTTATTTTTTTAAATAAATCCTCAATGGACTTTCCCAAGATTTAGAAAAAATAGTAGAAATAAATATCATATGCTTAAAAAAAAATAGATATACATATATATATATATATATATATATATATATATATATATATATATATATATATATATATATATAGCAAACTAGTAAATAATTGGAAACGTGCTGAAAAGATTTTTCTTTCTCGTTTATTATTGATATGAAAATGAAGGTTTATGCGAGTTTTTTTTATCTCGTAAAAATAAAAACAGTACGCAATAGTACTTAAAACTACGCAACACATGAGTTTTGAACAATTAATATCAGTCATCAATTTTTATCAGTCGTCAAATTAAAAACCGTGAAATTAGGAAATGTTTTGGCATTTAATTGCAGAGTTTGTAAATGCTGTAGGAACACGTTTGGGGGCTTAAATGGTGGTTTTTAGTGATGCCTGTCCAAAATTAAAATTTATCGCCCAAATAATGAAAACTTTTCGCTGAAATTTTGAAAATGTAAAAGCAGGTGGTCTTGTAAAACGGCCTGAATAAGGTCCATAAGGATTTTTCAAACTTTTTTGTTCAAAAGTTGTTTAAAAAATCGGATTGTATCCTCGCTTCGGACGCTGGGGCGTGCGGGCGAAGGGGATGTGTTGATTGACGGAGAATGCAATAAATATTTTTGCATACAATTTTTATTGTAGATAAGCGCAAGTAGTAGCCACATTACGACAGTTACAAGCCCATAATTAAACGTCCAAAAATGGCCCTGTTCGCAGTTATTAATTTTTTTGTGAATTGTTGAGAATAAAGTTCAATTGTTTGTATTTATTTTTTTTTGTCTTCTAATGTTCTATTACGCACTATTTTTTATTTTATTCACATCTTAAACGTGAAAAAAATACTTTTTGGCACGTTTATACAATTTTTTCATCAATTTCTTCTAAAAGACGTACTATTTGTTTCTACAATTTTTCTCCTAATCATCACACTGAGAAAGGGCATTCAGGATTTTCTTACAGAAACAATGTTTTTTAGCTATCACAAGAAGGAGATGAAATATGAAAAGGGCGTGGATGAGAGATCTATTATCTTATGTTCATCCTCATTATTATATTTACTTATTTTTTTAAACTTATACTAAGGTACTAGGCATTCCGCTGATTGTCAACTTGTGTATGAGAAGGTATGATTGAATAAATAATGTGCTATTAAAAACACAAACAATTTAGTTGTTTTGTTTTTTTTTTAAGAAAAAGAAAAAATCATCATCTTCTAAATCTTTATTTTTATTTTATGGATTGAAGTACCATTCTTCTAATTAGCAACTATTTTTTTTTATTTCGAAGCTAGCGAACATTTCAGTTGATTGTACTATTTCCATACTCTTCAACATGAAAGTTAAGGCAGCAAGTAATTCAACCAACTTAAGTTGAGACGCTAAATACTTATATTCTTTGAAAAGATTTTTATAAATTAAAATTAAACCTTTGACATATTTTTTTAAATTCGAGCGGTTACTCCAGCTGTCCTGAAGGAAATGTCAACTAGCAAAACCACCGTGAGTCAATCCATTTGTTTCCCACGGATAGGCTAATAGATATAAATTCACACCCACGATACGACTGGCCCCCACAGTTAATAATCACTTAGTCCTTTAAGGAATAATTCGTTTATGGAAATATAACCTTCTGTTGATAAGCAACTACTCTCTAGTATACGATTTAAGTGTTTTTGCTACTTCGTTGAATGTTATCCTATATGTTTTATCAATCATGACTTACAAAAATCTTTATAAAAGATTTATAAAAATAAATGGAATAAAAATTGTCCATTTCATTAATTTATATTTCTTTTCTAAGCAATCATTATATATATATATATATATATATATATATATATATATATATATATATATATATATATATATATATATATATATATATAAATGTACATATAGCCTGAAAAATGGTTTCGATTGTTCTTGTATTTTTAATTTTTTTTTTTTTTTTGTTTACCTCCGAATCAATTGGTTTTACGCTTGGTGTAACTAAGTTTTGATGTTTGACACCAACCATGATTTCGTAGATCCCATTTCCGGTTAAAAATTTGAATCATACAAAATGTGGGTCTAGTTTGAACGAAGTTCGAATGAAAATATATAAGTAGATATGAAAAACATAAGGAGGGATCTTTATCGTATATATTGATTAGCGGATTGTATTTATATGTCCTTATATACTGCGTTATTTTATTTAATTTATATAATTAATTTACATAATTTAAAATCTAATTATATCTTATATTTGCTATAAATTAAAATAATATATCCGTCTTAATCAAATAATCTCATTGGATGCGTCCATTTTCATTGTCTTTCAGCTATAATATAGTTCTTTATGGTTGAAATTAATCACTTTCGTATATCTTTATGCTATCCCAATTCTTGCAGATCATTTCTTCATATTGTACCTGAATTTTAGTTAGTATTAATATTTATTTTTTCGTTATTTTAGCTATATTATTAATATTAAACTTTGCTTAACTTAAGCATAATTATAATAAAAATAACAATTGAGACTCTTATAAAAATCTTCAATGATTATTATTTATCTTAAGTATTATATTTATATTAATTGAAGTATTTTATAAACTTTTGAGCTTATTTTTTTTTAAATCAGCTTTATTACACTTTAATAACAAATAAAATATAAATATTTATTTTTTATATTTTAATTTTCCCAAACCAGCACCTTTTATAAGAAAGCTACGACACCGGATAGTTGGGATCTATAAAGAGAAGTCAATACAAAATTTTTAGAATAAAACTATTTTAAATTAATAAATGTAAAATATGATAGAAAATAGCATTGAAATTTCAGATTTCACTGGCTCATAGAAAGGGCATGGCTAAGTTGATTACATAAAAAGTTAATAATTATTTAATTTACTTATATATTGTTTCCAATTCTGTAATATTTTTTAATAATCTATTTTTAAAATTTAATTAAAATTAATTATAATTGTGGAATAAATGTCTCCAGAAGGAAAAAAAACAAAACGTTATAAACCTAATGCTTTTATTAAGTATCATTTCCAGCATTATAGAATAATTTTAGGTGCAAGAAGAACGAATATTTAATTATAGATATCGAAACGGTTTTGCTAAATTTATTTATTATATAACGCTCCTAATTTATTTATTATATAAGTCGGGTCATTAGCAGCTTAGTTAATATTAATAATTAAAAGACGAACCATCTGCAATGATACTTAAATATTATAATTACGAATACAATAATTAAATTATTAATTGTTAATTCATTTTAATGAAAACAGTCATGAAGTTTTTCCTTATTTTTTTTAAATTCTTCTATTTTGTCTTGTTTTTATTAAGTTGCCCAAATCAATTTTTGATCATATCGGTTAACTAAAAGATTGATAACTTTAATTACTCATTTTTCTTTTTATAAAAAAAAATAGAATATTTTTTTGTTTTATATACATAGTAATAATTAATTTCTCAAACAACAAATTTTGTTAAATTGTTTCGCATCCTTACTTTAGCTACTTATTAAATTATTATAAAATAATAATTTCGAATTTTATTTATTTTAATATTCCGGGTTTTTTAAAAAAAAATGATAATTGCACTGTATATGTTAACACAATTAGCTCCATATTTTTAGGTATTTCCAAAAAATCCGGTCAGAAGTTATTGTTAACTACTGGTGTTGACTGTGGTTACTAGTTTTATTTAGGAACACTGTGAAATGGATTTTTTCACTTAACCTCGGTGAACAAACGTCCAATTACAATTGTTGATTTTGTGGATTTCCGTTAACGTGAACATAACGAAGACACAAAATAACAGGAAAATTAATTCCTAGTAGTTGCATCTCTGGGTCTTATTTTCGAATCGCTTAATTACTTCACAGAACAGAGTAGTGTGCGCTAGAAATGGAGGCAACACTTCCGCGAATTGATATCCTTGTAATTTAGGATGCACCTTCTATTTTGATCATTATCCAGTACAATACGTAATTCCAAATCCCAGACGTCACCGATATCGAGACTTAAGAGAACGTGACTTAGCGACCACCTGCTATTAATACACTCCAGAGTCCTTATACAATGCCCGTAATAGCTACATCTGTCACGAACACCACTGCATTTATTACTAATATGTAATGAGTATTTTCTACGAATGGTACGTGCAGAGATATTAAATAATATTTTGTGTATTGATAGTTGACTGTTAGTTGATTGAATAATGAAGAAGATGATTCGGGTGGCGGCGAAGAATAATATAATGTAGTAGTAACTATTTATATAATGCTGACCTTTCGACCCACATGGCAGTTCTTCATCAGGGCTAAAAGAAAAGATACAAAGGAGTAATGTAGAGGTATAAAAACATATATAAAAAATAAACCTAAAATAAATAGAACAAATAAAATATAGAAGTGATAAGTAAGTTAAAGATGAAAACAATATTGACTGATAATTGTTATATTTATAGCAAAGAGTTAAAAAGCAGGTAATATATTGAGAAATAATGATTGATAAAGTAAAATTATAAATTATAACAGTAAATAATTGATAAATCCAGTTATATTGAAAAAGTGATGAATCATAAAATTATTTTTGTAAATTATATAATTCATTACTTTATTTACTGTAACTCTTTCAATGTTATTAGCTTTATCAGTTATTTAGTATTATTTTTTATAATTGTTACTTAATCAATTATTTTTCAACATCTGTTTTTTAACAATTATATCAGTCGATATTGTTTTCGTCTGTAATTTACTTATTACTTCTATTTTCTATTTGTTCTCTTTTAGATTTGTTTTTAATATATGTATTATACCTCTACATTACTCCTTTGAATCTTTATTTTTAGCTCTGATACAGACGTGCAATGTGTGTCGAAAGGTCGGTATTAAATTAAAAAATACTACTATTTTATTTTATTTTATTCTTGACCATTAAATCGGATTATCTCCATTCTTATTAAATAAGAGTATGAAAGTACATTTTGGAATAAACATGAAAATAATTGATTCACTAGTCTTTACCAAGAATAAAATCTAGATCAAAAACGACAATTCAACAACATTTCTGAAAAGTCAACTACAATTACAAAAATAGGAATTTTATTTTTGATAAATATTTGAGGCTTCTGATGGTTTGGTAACGTACGTTTGCTTCAACATTTCTTGTAATTCCTTGATTGGAAAAAAAATGATCTGCAGGAGAATAAATTTGTGTATCAATAAATCTAATATAAATATAAATTAATGGAAGAAAGTATGGATGTGTTGTATAAAAACATAAAATATAGCCTTCCTGACGATTATCAATTTTGAAAATAATTTGACAAAGCTATAATCAAGCATGACCGAAAATTCTGATGTTTTGGTAACGCACGTTTGTTTCAACATTTCTTATAATTCCTTCATTGGAAAAAAAATGATCTGCAGGAGAATAAATTTTTGTATCAACAAATCCAATATAAATATAAATTGATGGAAGAAAGTACTGATATGTTCTATAAAAATATAAAATATAGCCTTCCTGATGATTATCAATTTTTAAAATAATTTGACAAGGCTATAATCAAACATGACCGAAAACATGTTTAAAATGTTCCTGTATGTTAGCAGTTATATCTTAATAATGTTAAGTTATATGTTAACTCCTATGTTAAAAAAGAAAACATTCTTTAAAAATAAAAAATGGAAGATAACATTGGTCTAGGTGGATATAATATTGCAATTTTATTTATTTTGTTAAGTTTTTGAACCACTCTCATTGTATAGTTTTAGTAAGTATTTTAATTTAAAAAAACAATACATATCTAATTTTAGTTGACATCCGCATGATGGTATAGAAGGATCAATCTAATTAGGGATTGATAAATTATTTGCCACTTCAATAAATTTGTATCAATTATAAGTTTTCAATAATACAAATTTATAGAAGTGACAAATAATTTATCAATCCCTAATTATCTAATTTTAACTTTTATTAATTTGTTTTTTCCTGCATTTTATAAGTAACCTAAGAAATTTCAATAAAAATAAATTCGATTCTTTTGGAAAAAAAAAACCGATGATTTATATGACATTAAACTTTAATGCCATGTTGATGATTTATAAGTCATTTAAACAACGTCATTAAACCATTTTAATTGAAAAAAAAATTACCCGTAATTTTATAAACATTGTTACTGAGTATTTCACACAGATTAAAATAATTTTCACTTTGAATCTGACCTTGATGTATTATTAGCCTAATAAAAGTTGTAAAATAAATTTGTTAATTCTCATGCTATAAAATCGAAATATCTCAAAGTTTCTCAATGAAAAAGATTTAAAAAAAAGGATACACAATTGGAAAAGTTATATGCTAACAGTGAGGGCACTTCTGAGACAGTGTGTTTTAGAAGTATAAATAATCAGATATCGTTCCTTTAAAATAGGAAGATAATTGTATCCTTAGATGGTTAACATCTAGCTCAGCCACCAGCTTTTCTTTTTCTTGTAAATCCGCCGCTGATAGAACTAAAAATAAATTTTCTTTCCCCAGCCGGATTCGAACCCTATCTCTCGAGTTAGAAGTCCAGTGAACTACGTTGAAATCTTCAGTGAAACATTTCTTTGAGTTAAGAAAATTAAGAAGGTGCAGATAAAACTGCACAACGCAAGCACATACGTCATGAATTATTTCCATAGTTTTCAGACATTATTATTCCCTGATTTATGAAGGTAATTCCCCACAGTATCTGATTGAATAAGAAAAGGCGTGAACGTTTTCTTTTTAACAATGTCGGTACGTTTAATTCTAAATAAAACCAAGCCGATACCAGAGACATTTACAGTTACACGGCCGTTTCTTGACAACGTTATTGGGATGTAGGTAACAATTCGTACATTAATCATATAATTCGACCTTTAGCTGGTGCTTTATCGTACGATTGTCTACCTGTACAGCTCCGCATTTGGCCTCTCACTGAATCCGCCCTGTCATACCGTTATAGTGACAATGAGAAATCGAGGGTTTGCCTGAAAAGCAAAGGCGAACAGGAGCTGGCGATAAGATCGCACGCTCGGAGGACCTTATTGCGGAATCGAAATATTAACAACTGTCATGGGCGACACGTTTAAAGTGCCCCTTGCAGATAATTTATCGACGATTCCACGTTAATGGTACAATATTACAGAATATCTGATTCTAAAGAACTCTCAGTCTCCGAAGGATTTATTCTCCTTTTTTATGTGTATTTCGTGTATTACAAAGCCACCATCTTCGGAGAACTCGTTTTAACGGGTCGGCTTTGAGAAATAACATAAATTAAATGACGTTCCGAAATGGCGAAATAGATTTATGAGGCATTATGTTTATCTTGTTTTCTTTGTGCAATATAGTCAAAAGTAAGACCTTCGGCGCTGTCGTTTATTTCTATCGAGAGTACTATTGACTATTAAAAGAACGTCGATCCATTGTCATTCTATTTTAAACATGCTTGCAGTATCTGAATTAGGTATAACCATATTTGGCAAACTTATTCATAGCGAAAAGCCTTTTAAAAAGAATAAGCAAACTATAAAATGTATGTGTATGAAGCTAATTCACTAGTTTGTTCGTGATTATTAAAAAGTACAAAAAATGAGAGACAAGAAATGTAATTACCGTTATCTCACACAGTAAGATGATGGTTCGGGTATGTGGACGTATGTGTGTATGTGAATGCTACATAGTCATATAATTTGCATATATGTACGTATATACAAACTCATCAAAACGTTTTTTACCGTTATATATTCACAAATGCTTTTTTGTCTCAAGTTCAATTAAAAGCAATGGTTATAATGTATATATTTTTTTTATTACGTTTCGAGGATGTTTTTCTCCTCTTCAGCATCTAATTTATATACCGAAAGTGTTGGGATATTATAATGAAAAAGTTTTAAATATCACACACATGTATCCATCTCCAGATCCATCCACACCTACATTTTTCAATGATTCTTGATGACTTCTAAAGTTATTACAATAAATGGAAGCTAATAAATGGATTAACTTCAAAAATTGCTTAGCGTGTCACTAGGATGAAGGCATGCTTTATCTATTTTTAATTAGTTGAATATTGTTTACAAAAGGAAAAAAAAAAAAAAAACAATCATGGACTTACGGCAAAAGAGGTGAAAACAATGACATTTCAACTTGCTATTTGAAATAATATTCGCCATCCATTTTCGGAAAAAAACAAAAATTGTAGGTAGAAAGAGGCTTAGTCCTATTTTCAAGAAGAAACACCCTGTCTTGCCACTAAGGAAACCGCTGTATTATGCATGTATTAAGATGTAAAAATGTTCTTTGATATAGGTATTTGATTAGTCATCGTAACATAAGTTTTACTTCATTTTATACCATTTCAGGCGTAGGCTATATTAGGAACATATGATGGGCGATATTGGAAACAGTTTTGCTCAAATAGCAAATATTAGCATAAGTCGTTTGCAATCAAATTTATTTTTATATATAGTAACATTCTAGATAACAGATTAAAACAAATGTTTAACCGTTTACGGCTTAAGCCACAAGGAGGGTAACACATCTTAAGCCTGACCGTTTTTAGGTATGTAACGACTTTTTGAGCGGATGGCACAACTGATTTTTAAGTTTGTTGGTAGACATTACTCAGTGAATTTTTTGAAATAATTTAAGCTCAATATACTTTTTTTTCATGTTTGGTATTATATCATGTAATGTAATGTTTTCATGTAAGAAAATATAAATTACTAACACTGACAACTTGTTGAACTACGATAAAATAAAGTTAAAAAAAACATTTAATAAGAAAATTCAGACTACGAAAATAACCTTATACGTACTTATGGACGAAATGTATCTGGAAATCTACAAAAGCACATTGTTGGTGTAGTAGGTACCTTCCACTGCACGTTACTGCTCATTTCAAGAACATTCCGTCCAATGCATGAAAGCTCCTTGCTTCTGTGTGTGTAAACATATGGAAAGTAAATTAATGCATTGTCAGATGAGCCTTGTGTTTCGTTCGGGAGTGGAAGGCACTCAATTACTACAAAAAGTTTCAATATTGATAGACGTCAAGTTCACTAACAACCCTCCAATATGCTTCAGTAGATATGCTAGTACGTTCCGTCACTTACAGGACGGATAGGTTTATTGTTTTTATCTAATTATTTATTTATTTTTTTAAATTAAAAGCACATGGATAAGTTCTCAAAAAAAAAATTAAATGGAAGATATTTGGACCCTCGACCTTATTATATTTGTTAATTGACAAAAAATATATAATTATTATACTTCGGCTCTTTATGATCATGGGCGTATTGAATTACCACAATTAAATCCTGCAGTAAAATTTTGATTTTTTTTTAAAAGTTGCTATATAATTTTTTTCATCGTGGCGTACTTCTTCCATTATAGTAATAGCTTTCTGTTGATTTTTTAATTAAGATGAAAATGCTAAAAAGGAAAGAGAAAATTAAAAAATGGGATTATTTAGTAAATATCCGTAACGATAACGTTATAGCATTTACGTACTTTTAAATTATTCTTTTTTTCTTTTACATTATAAAATTTGGATTTCTTGCAGACAGATATTAATTTACATGTTCGGTAGTGATGAATCAGTCTCCTCGGGTATTAGTGAAATAAAAAAAGGCTACAATCCCGCGTGGGAGTCAAGTTATCCGTCATGTAACCCTGGAAATATACAGAAGATATAAATCAGAGCAGGGTATAGAGACTTGAAAAAGTTATTAAATTGTTTTTCTGAAAAGTTGCCAGCCAATGGCGCCCCAACAATGGACCGGGACCATGAGATATGTTATAGTCTAATGAATTCTGACTCTAACCTTTCCCCTCTCCTCTATTAATATTAATACACACCTCCGAGGCTTACCGTTTATAAAATGGTATTATTATTTATATTTATTTGTGTGCCGCGTGTACGCTACGCAGGTGGGGCAACGATTCGAGGTCGCTCCGACCTACCGCGACGAATTCATTTTATTAATACTTCTTCATTTTTCTTCCTAAGCAGTTGCATGGCATTGTTGATGGGATTCATAGGTGAAATTGGGGTCACCCATCAATCTATGAGTCACATTAAATACCGTAACGTGCTCAAATCTTCGGTTTCTAAGGTTTGACACAGTTTTATTGAAACTTCCGATTGATTTTTTTTTCCGTTTAACAAATGCGAATTACAAAATTATCTCTCTTCATATAATAAAAGGTTGAATGTTTTGTCATTTGCACTTTCATTTCGATTTCGAAACTGACGGTAACAGATTTCGAAAAACGACCTCCAATCCCTGATTACCTCCCCTCAAGCAGAATTTGGTACCAGCTGACAATCCACATGTATTGCAGGTGGATAAAAAAATAAAATAAAAATAACAACCGCAATCCTAATTGCAGAATAAAACACGGGTAGGATGTCGATTTTCCAATAGCTCATAAAGTTTTGCATCACTGATCTTCATTGAAAATAAGAGAAAAATAGCTGTGTAATCCAAAGAAAGAAAAAAAAATATATGTACTTTTAAATTAAGCTGGTATACCTATATTTAGTTATAGATTATTATCTAATTTAATTTAAGTTAGACTGTATTTATATTAATAAACGAGAAGTGCAATTTCAAAACGTTTCTTTTCCATTCTTTCGAAATCTACTAATTAACTTTTGTTTTAAGCTTGTGCCTAAAAGTGGACAAAAAAAAAATTAATTTAAAACATTTCAAAATCTATTGAAAATTGAATATGAAAGTCATCATGAGTGTGAATTTAATATTATTGCAAAGTAGCATATCGTCTAATCCCAACTTTTCAAATATAAACAAAAAACGTTTGAAATTTGTTTATATTAATAAACAATAAAATCTGACCTGCATAGCAAGAGGAAGGTCATTGTCAACTCGAAATTCGGAAAAATGAATCCCATCTCTATTTCTTTACTACTTGACTGAAGCCTAGCCTACACTGAAGCTAGGCTCTGTTATATAAAATTTTACACACCATTGCACATTATGGCATTGCAAGTAAGAAGAAATCTATTATCAAATTCAGATTTCGTAAAACTGAAAACTATCCTCATCTCCTTTTCCCATTTCTTGAATCAGAATTAGATGTGTAAAAATTTTACGTTTTTCGAAATATAAATTACCCGACTCATTCCTGTTATTTCGATATTTCAGAAAAGGAGCACCAACATAAAACTTCATAATCTTTTGCATTTCCAAGCTTAAATTACAGCTGCGCCCTACATATTATTGCTGATTTGCATGCTCAGAATGCCAAAATTTCCGAAATTTATTTTTTCTCTAATAAAATAATTTGTTCCGAGACCAACAGCTTAAAGAAGAATATACTAATTTACCAAAAAATTAAATGTACGTTTTCAGAAAAAAATGGGGATTATTGTTTTAATCATTTAATACCTGCACCTTTTCTAAGCTTCTCATATAAAATTTAACTTACCTCCATTTCAATGTCTACGCCATAATTATTTATTTCGAATTCATGTCAGCAAACTTTTTATTTCATTTTTATACACTTCATTAGATTATATGAATTTGAAAAGATTTTTATTAACAAAGTACTGTGTTTCATACACAAATGTGATTTACGAAATGTACGAAGGTTACATTAGTAAAATGAGGTTGTAAAGTAAATGATTTTATTCTACCTACCTACACAAGATGATCATCTCAAGTAATATGCAGCCCGAGCCCTTAGCATATGCGTTTGTAGTTGGTGGATCCCAAGCAAGTGTTTACGATTGCGGTGTAGAAGTTATATTAATAAATATTCAGTGAAACATAACACTGGGAACTACAATAACCATTCATTATAATGGCCGGGGAGGCGGACTCTTGTTAATGCACAAGCTCCAGCAATTAATAAAGCAAGTAATTATGATGTAAGCCGCTGATGTTAAGGTACTGCTTGCAAGGTACCGCACTTCGGCCCCAGCTGCGCGGTTGTCAGATATTTAATGATGTTCGCTATGTATCGCCTCAATTCGAAATTTATTTTTACAATTAACTATCAATGTACCTATGTTTATGTTTATGAGATCTAGAGGATATTTTTTTAAGGTGGGAGTTGGGAAACTATCACAACCTTTCTTCATATTTATTTTCTGAGATGTTTGGAATTTCATGCACCTTCATAACATCTATTTTACATCTTACAATTACAATTAGTTTAAATATGGGCTGTAAAAGAAACATGAGACTAATCTGTTCAAGTTAACAAGTTTCGTTTTCTTTTTATTACGTAATCACTGTAATATTACGTTAAATATATTTTCGGTCCCATATTAAACTTACGAAGGTGAAGAATTCGGTTTTTTGTTTGTTTATTTTTCAATTGATACAGCTTGAAGTAAAGTTACGAATCTGTTGCGGCATCAGAAAGTGATGAAATCGCAGTTGGATTCGTACGAAAAGCGTCTGAAAGTCTGAATCTTTCTTTTTGAAGTAACGAATTTGTGTATTATTACAAAGGAAAAACAATAAATACACATGAAGCTATGAGGTAAAAGAAATACAACACCAATAAAAAAATTTTAATATTCGAAATCGACCCTTCTGCACAGAAGAAAATGTCGAAACCGTCAATTTCCAATGCTTTATCCAGTGACATTGACAGTTCTAATGTGCTAATGTAAAAGAACACAAAGAAATCTCTTGGGAACTTATTACCTACTAAAATGAAACGACATATAGATATTAACAGAATGAGACCTCAAGAAACAAGAACTTTTGTGTGTGTGTGTGTGTGTGTGTGTTTGTGAGTGTGTCAATAGATGGATGTCGCGACGCCGAGAGTCGTTTTTGAGATTCTGCAATATTCGGAACCTAGTAACTAAATTCAGGATCTTGTTTTGATTCACCGATTTATAATTAATTAGGCGTACAAGGCAGTCATGTGTTGTCCACATCAGATATTTTGTTCTCCTGAAATGTATTGATTTCCATTTCCGTAAGTTTACCATGGGAACGACGGTATGAGTCATTTTAAAATTATGGTTTGATATCATAATCTACCTAGACTAATAGACATAAAATCCTCAAAAACATTTCTCCCTTCAATTTCTCTCCATAGGCGTCATAAAAAATTTCATGTCTGGAGAGTAAAAAAAGTGCAATTTGATCATGTATATATATATATATATATATATATATATATATATATATATATATATATATGTGTATATTATTTGACAAAAATCATTAAATTGTTGAAGGGATTTTATGTTTAATACCTGTAAATGTTAAATATACACACACATATATATATATATATATATATATATATATATATATATATATATATATATATATATATATATATATATATATATATGAAATAAATTTTTGCTTGTTCATACAAAAAAATTACAAATTTGTTTACTAAAGATTTGTTTATCGCATATTTATTGATTACTAAAAATATTCTTAATTTTCTGTTGCAATTAAAACTTTTTTAATTTTTTTTTTTTTACTTGGATTATTTCACTTTCTAGAACAATTCTCTCTCCACAGAAAGTGCAAATTAAAAAAAAAAAATCCTAAACTATTCATGGAATTGAATGCCTGGTTATTGTGATCAAAAAGGGTCATACTTAAATATATTTAAACATACCAAAAACTGAAAAACATATTTTTAACCGAAAAATCGATGTTCGAAATAAAAATATTTATAAGATTTGGTAGCCTCAGATTTGAAGATTACTTATTCTATGATAACTTTATTTTCTAAGGCAACACCATCTTCTGAATATATGTAAAATTACACCATTCTTATAAGGATGACAAAAGAATTAATTTACCCATTCCGGTCTTGTTTCGAAAGGTACTTAAAGTTGAAAATACCCTATATGTCAAAATCAGATTTCTTCTCAGTTATCGTAATACCCAGGGATAGATCTATACGGAGATAAGGTATGGTGGAGGAACGATAAGGCGATGGTAATGTGGAACACTTGCAGCCTGCGGTAAACCGAGAGTTTCATCAGCCCTTACTCAACTCCCTGTAGCTCGGTAACCGAAATACATTTCTTCTCCTTTTATATGTTTTCTTAATTTTATAGCCACTAACAAGAATAGTAAAGGAGCTAAATAAGCTGTAAAAGGGATCCAACGAGGGCGGCGCATTGCTCAAAGCTTTCAGGTGGGATGCTTCGTATAAATATGTGCTAATGTATGTAAACGTATAGCAACATATTTTGAAAGAACCCATTCCTTGTGAAATGAATATTTGATTACTCGCTTAAAATTTCTAAAAGTCTGGAATATCAGTCCGAGCCAATCGGCACAATAGGTCATCTACCAGCAACAGTGTTAGAGAAATCATCCTGAGGACTTCTATGTAAAACTTTAAATATTCGTTCTAACAAATATGTTAGGTGCACATCCTGACGTAGCATGGTGTGACGATAAGATTAGCATGGCCCATGCGCGAAGATGACCCGCAAAATCTTGGAGCGTTCCACGTTTTCGTATTCCGTACCAACTGAAAACATTTGGGAAGTAATATCTTCGTTCCCATAATTAATTTACAAATATGAAAATCACTACTTTTCAAGAGAGCAAAAAAACTGTTACATTTTTCCGCGTTTAAGGGTCGACTCGTACATGCAACAGCGATTTCAGCACTTTATAATGCCGTAACAGATTTATTACTTTAATACAGACTGTATAAATTGAAACAATAAAAAATAACAATAACAAAAAATCCAATTTTTCACATTCCTAAGTTAACATGGGACCGAGAATATCAGTCAAAGACCTACAGTTCGGAAGTTAAAGAAACCGTTCCTCTCACAACAAGTACATTTTTGAGAAATTGGGACTTGAAAATAAAATGTTTCCGCGCATATACCTGTATAAACATTTTAACGCTCTATTCTGGACTCACCTGGAATCAATTGGTATCTTTCGTAATCACTTATGTTGGACCTAGGCTTCGATTTTCGATTCGTATCGAATATTTCATATTCCTACATCTCTTATAGTAGCTCTATTTAACTTTTATCCTGAAGTTATTGATCGGTAAGCTGTATAAATCCGCAACTGCAGCCACTCTTAGTTAAATACACAGCTTTGTTTTGATTATTTTCGAGAGGAAAAAAATAGATTAACTATGTTCAATTTAGGAAAAAAAAATGGTTTCTTGAAAAACCTTGGTGCGGCCAAATATATTGTTAAATATATATTTCGGAAATATAAAATACCTAGTATTAAATAATTAAATTTAACATTAAAATGAAAGCAGTTAAAAGTATACTTAAACGCTGCGAAAACAATAATATATAAATATCGGAATAATAACAAATGTCAATCAATGATCGGATGTGAAATTCCCATTTCTTCTTATTATGGTTTTATTCAAATAGATACATTATCACAATCAACGTTTCGGGGTACTGTCGCCTCTTTAGGATATATCTACAATATAATTTGCTATGGTTATAAACATCAGCGCAATATATGCAAACAAACACATTATATATTAAATAAATTATTATCATTATTTATTTATACATTAAAAAAAAATAATGTTACATATATTTACCTAATTATTTTAATAATTAGCTTATCCACTGCTAATTGGTCAACAATAAATCCACTTTACTATCGGAATAGTGATGTATGTAATGACGCCTCATACATATTGATATGCATTTTTAAAAATATAATAGTAGGAGTGTCTCTATTTCATATTTGCAAATTCCTTTGACCCTAATTGGATTGAGATAATTCCTATTCTTTTTATGTAAATTTTTAATTTTCTAATAATTATTGTATTAGACAAAAATTCGGAAAAAGTCTTGCGTGCCCTGTTTCATATACGTGTTTTTTTTTACCATTATAATCTCTCTTATTATCTCTCAGACTTTTATAAACGAAATAGTTGACAAATATATTTACTTTAAAGTAATTCATTGCCAGGAGAAATAACGGTTTAGCATAGAATTTGATAATAATCTGAATTATAATTCATATGAGAGGCTAACAACATAAAGATATACAGAACATTAACTTAAATCGTTGTGACCTGAATTAATCACTAAATTAAGTAATACCTCATTTTGCATTACAAACTTATCTAAGAAAAATATCGAACCATGAATGAAGTTAAGTAAATTATTGTTATTCAAATATTCTTAATAAACGTATCTAGATTCAGAACCTTCTAGAAAGTGGAGATCATTTCTTTTTCAACAGAAAATGAAAAGTTACACTTGTCTCGTCGCAGCTCTCACGCCCGAATCATGTTTGAACATTCATCGGAAACACGGAAATTCGAGGGAAGGCTACACTGCATTAACTGAGAACCAATTTTTCGTGTTGTGGGTCACGTTTTGACCTGAGGTTACGATAGGAGGCAAACAAAAAGAAAGGGTAGTATCATCACTGGAACAACGGGAAAACTCATTTACGGGGTCATGCTAGGACATGCTAATCACCTGAGGCGTTGCGAGAGGAAATAAGTGCAATCGGCATGAATGGTTTTGTAAGAAAAAATGGAATGTTGCAATTCTTATCGCTATCAAACGGTAAATTAGTGATAGCCGACATAAATATTCCATCCTGCAAATACTATGAATACTGAGATTCATGTTAAAACGATGTCCTGCCAAAATCCTACAGAATCGTGCACGCCGAACTCTTGAAGCTGTTCAAGATCAGTAAGTGTATTATAAAACAAATAGATAAAATAAAAAATAAAAACCTCGAGAGCTTACAATCAAATAATTTTCAATGAACAACATAAAAATAATTCCATTGATAAAAATCGCTTACAAAAATAAAATTATGATCTTAAATAATTTAATAGAATTATTTATTTTTAAGAGCAGATTGAGAAAAAGATATTTTAAAATTTTAGTGAACCCACATTTAAAATTTTCTACTTTATTACATACAAACACAAATTTATTTTCCGCATTCAAGTACCCATATTTCAATTTTGTAGTAATTACATACGTCGTTTTTTTTTTTTGTTTGTTCAAAATATTCTAGCTAACGTTGATAACTATCTGGAAAACGACTTATAGAAAATATTGTATTGCAAAATATCTTTTATTCATTTAATAAACCTTTCTAAAGTTTTCTAACAACGGTCCTTGTCCGAAGAGACTCGATTTGCAAACTAAATAAGGTAACTGATCCCTGGAACCATTATCTCATTAAAACTTTTTTTCTTCTTCGCTAACAGTATATCTACAGGACCTTATTACTACCCACTCCGTCGTTAGATATGTACGCACTGATTGAACCCAATTTACATAGTGACTTCTATAATAAATACAATATTGAAATGTGCTACAATTAACGATCCTAAGACTTATGAATAATGAAATGTAAGAAGTTAGTTAGAGAGGAAATGACATATTTGGATATATAGCATTAGGGAAGACAATGAATTTAAGAAGAAAAAGAAACGAAATAAAGTGTCATTGAATGAAAAAAAATTAAAAGGCATAATTATGATCTTAATATTAGTACTCTATACAACAATACTTTATTTCTTCGTATTGGTTAGACTAATATTCAATGATAATAAACTCTACAATTACCTTAAATCAGGCTACTTAAAAGCATAAATTGTTGTTAATCTAGGTAGATATTCTTAAATGGTCCCCGCAAGGGTGAGAGGTATGTAAGTGTTTCAGATATATCTAATTTATATATTTAATTAATTGTGTTATTTAATTTTTTGTCGTTTAATATATAATTTAATTAAAAATTAACTGAAAGAATATCACTTGATGACAAAATTTATAAATAATTATATATAAAACAACATTAATCGCTATTTTTCTAAAAAAAAATATCAGATAAATAGATAAATCATGCATCACGCAATCACGCAATATCAGATAAATCATGCAGATATAATAAATAGGATACAAAAATTTAACCCTCTGGAACATTTTGGAATAGCGCACCATTTTACAGATTACTTAGCTTATAAACATTCTTTAAACAAATCCATATTTACGTTCAATTATAATAAATATATGTATGAAAGTCAAGATGTCTTGAAAGTATATTAAAAAAATTTTGTTAATACCTTACCGTCTCTATAAAGTTAGTATCATTGATAATTAACCTAAATAAACCTTTTAGAATCAGCTATAAAACATACTGCACAGATCCGTAAGAAAACAAATTACTAAATAAAAAAAAAGAAGTTAGCTAAGACTAAGTTGCTAAAATGAAGTAGAAAGGAAGGCGCTAAATTATCGTACTCAAATATCACCTTCAGAAAAGTTGACTCATTTATCTTCAGACGAGTTGGAAAACTGTGAAGGGGACGAATATAGGACTCGGCGTTCTGAATTTAAACTATAGCCTGATTCTCTTCCTGGATACAAAAATACAGAGCCAAAACACAACCGTCACATCTGTTTTTCTGCCAACAGCCAACAGAGGGATACTGAAGTATCTAATGTTTTTCAGCGGGTAGCAATAATATCAGCGCTAGATAACTGGGAGGGAGGGAGGCAAATTTAGTTGGCGGAACGGGTTTCGGGCACATAGCCTTCCTTATACCTTTCATTATTGATAACATCCATGAATGGGGAGGGGAAAGGTAGGGAGGAAAGGTCAGAAGTAGAGTCTAAGGGGTCCAAGTAGAGTTTTTTGAAAATTTGGTCAAGTGAAGAAAATAACACAAGATATACATATGTGCACTCAGTGGCAAAGAGATCCAAGTTTAAGGATAAGTTTAGCACTGTCAAAAGTAATTCTTCAGTATTTTCCAAAATTATAACAGCTCTGTGACAAAGTAAAAAAAAATCGTTTTGCATTTACTTTTTATTAAAGTATTGGCAAGATACTTTAATAAATATACCTAATTAACAATCTCGGATTTAAAACAATTACGCATTTTACGGTACTAGATTTTTTTGGAGGGTAAAATATTTTTACCTACAAAAGCAACTCACCCTAATCGAACAGTGCAACATTTGATATATCAATGCCAATGAATCAAAATGTAACGCAGATCCTGTCCGCCAGTCCATTGTAACTCCGCACAAATTCCCTTTTCAGACACAGTTCGGTATCTTGGATTCCTTGTATACAAAAGACTTACAAGGGAACCATATACTATACTTAAGAGACAAGAGCTTAGTCGGCAATTTGATCAGTTATACCGGACTACTGAACAGAACATATCATCTTTTAACTGACAACCAACTATTAATCTACAAGACCATTCAGGAATCTATTGGACCTATGGTCTTGAACTGTGGGGGATAGCTGAACTTTCGAGCATCGAACGTATTCAATCCTTTCAGTCTAAAGTCTTCCTTACAATAGTCAATGCTCCACATTATGTTACAGTCAAGACCATAATATTCCATTGACATTATTCCGACCAAATTATTCTCCCCCTACAATCCTCCTCTACGGTTGAAACGGCAGTGGCCTCGGGATCTTTTGTAAATATGCAATTGGTGTTCTGGTAATCTCCATTCACGTTCTGATCGTCTGTGGCTCTAACGTCCTCGCCTTTTTTCCACTGGCTATCAATAATAGTGACGCTACTGGGCAAGAAGCAATGGGATCTTCTGGAGCCCATGTGGGGAGCAAAGCTTGGTTCGGAGTTTCCTGAGCAGATCGGAGATATTGTTTATAGGTATGAATGTGTTCAAAATGATTTATTTTATTTTTACTCAACTAAATTTTTATTTATCCTGGTGTTTACATATTTTGATATTATTTAATTGTCTATCTATTTATTTTCATTTGTGATGCACATGTTTTTAGTTATTATTTTTATATGATGTTTCATTAATTAATTTTATTTAATTAATATTTCATTTATTATGTTGTTGTTTTTTTAATTTTATTTTGTATATATGGTATGAATGGATTCTTATTGCCCTAATATCTATTCTTCTTGAGTGTGGCAGCTTGTATCTTTTTTCAGTAAAAAACTGTTACCTATATATATATATATATATATATATATATATATATATATATATATATATATATATATATATACAGTATATAAATACTTCAAATGAAAATAACTCAATGTATATACGATTATTATGTGGGTCTATAACACGAATTTTTCCAATAAAAATCTAGCAATAACACGTGACTACGATACTACCTATATCTACCTGTTAGGATGGTGGAAGATACAAGAAATACTCACGAGCTGTGTCCATGGTCTAGTTATTTTGTCTATGGTTCGTGCATGAGAAAGTTTTTTTTATGGGAAAAGTGTAGGTATCTTAGATAAGAGAGACCGTAGCCACTCTCTAGGATTTTAGAAAGATAGTTCTCTATAGTCGTCAACTGTTTGAGGTCAGTTATGAGGACGCCGGTGTACAGTGCCCTGAGTCACGAGCGCATTCTTTGAGTTTTCTTATTTACAAGTCAGTGACCAACTTGACTCATTCGAAAATATTAGATTCGATCAAGACATTTTATGCCGTTGGGTCTTACCAGAAATTTTTAACAAATATATATTTGTATTAGTCAAATAAGACAGCATAAATGGCGGTCACCTCTGACGCCACGAATTTCCAAACATTGGTACTCGGATTACCAAAAGCAAAATTACAATTGGAGTTGGTTTTGTCAAATTTAGAGATCGGGAGGATAACTGAGTAGCTGCTCAAATATAGATGTAGTGGTATAAATAGCCAAAAAACAAGTAAAATTATTAAAAAAGGAGAGGAATTAGGTATGATAGGTTTGCATTCATCCACTTTAGTTGTAATAATATCAAGAAGCTAGGGCATATGGACTATTGAAGGAGAATTGATTTCCATTCCTATTTTATTGTCGAAATTTAAATATCGTAAAAAAAAAAAAATAATATATGGTTCCGAAATATCGAATTAAAGAAGAAATAAATTAAATGGTTAGACTGTAAAAGGAGCAACACGCATCTAAAAGGATTTTATGAACTATTATTAGATCGCATAGACAAAAATATTCTTCATATTTTCGAAATTTGAAATCGTTATTTCCTAAATGACTACTAGTTTGGTAATACAATAAAATAGTATTTTTATAAATACTAACTGCTAACTTCCTTATAAGTTTCGTTTCAATTTCAAAACATTATCTTCCATTTTACGTTTCAAATGATTGAATACTTATTTTGCCTTACCTAAAAATGTAAATCATTGATATATTTTCTCGGCAATATAAATATGGTCGTAAATTAATACCGCTTTCTCACAAAATCTTGATGATGTCTCGTTCCTAAGAATTTTAAAAATTAAATTATACCTAGTGTAGAAAATATAATTCAGTCAAAGTCAATAAAACCTGTTTTGGCCTTTACCGAAATAGATTGAGCAGTTTCTTCTAGTATTTTTTCATCGCTTGTCAAGTTGTGCAATTTTAACCTTTAACTGAAATGCTAGAATTTATTTTATTTAAGAAATAACCTTCAGTTCGTTTACGATTAATATATATCTATTACTTTAATGCCACAAAATCGGCACTAAAAAAAATCTATCTATTGAAAACTATTTAGGATAGCAGAATTTCAAACTTGTACCCCTTATTTAGAATTTAGCTTCTTGAATGATTTCATAAAATATCTAATAAAAAAAATATCTTTCCACGTTGAACACATCAATACTCGTCCGAAACAAATATTAGTGATTTTAGGAATGGTCGATTTCAGAAAAATAAATATTTAATACCTAAATTTAGCCATAAATGTATTATTGCGGACAATTGCCCAAGATCTGAAATTGCAAAAGTCCAGCAGAGACTGGATGCCAGAAATTCAGCACAATAAGAAATTCTGTGCACATATACAATTGTGTACTTGGAGCTTTGAACATGTTCACGTCTTGCTGAGCCAAACCACGTCAGCGAACGACAATCTGTGCCAACAGAAACTGCGAGGATCTACCGACTACAACTGACAAAGTGACGCTTGATTAAATGAGTTTAAACTCTTATAAATTCTTATGCCTTAACTAAATCACGACTTGAAAATATCATACAAATTAAAAGTTTCCACATCTCACTTGTTATCTCCAATCACCATTAAATTCATTTTAATTTATTTTTTGAACAACAACAAATTTTCAAAAACACTCATCGAAAAAAATTAATCTAATTTTGATCTTTTATTATTGCTCTCCAAGCCATTACCGCAATCCCTAAGAGGAATTTTACCCATTCCTGCACAATGAATGATATTTTTTAAATATTTTTGTTTTTCTATTGAAAACAAGTTATAGGTTCCCTAAGTAAAGTTATAAAATTTATTATTTTATTACAAGTGCTGGAAAAAAAATAGTTGCTCTCCGCAACATTGGAAGGAAGAAGTCATATAAACAAAAAACATACTCTTTAAAGTGTATGTAGCTTTACTAAAAAATGAATACAAAATCATTCATTCATTGCATGTAAATTCCTTTACATGCAATGAGGAACATTTTAAAAAATTGCAGAAGACACAAAAATCCCATAGACTTTAAATGTACTGTGCCCGTCCGAGTAATTTGGTTGTTTTCTAGACAAACTGGATAGTAGGTATTTCTTTGTAGGGTAAGTATAATGTGTTTCGATTTATAAATATATATCTTAAAAATTAGAAATCGTGGTCATATACTGATCAAACAGATTGATAACCATTTCTTCAGGCGCCTTTACACTCATATCATAATGGCGGCACCCTATTAGGCAGGACAGGACTCTTTCGTAATTTACACGTTTTTATTAGTATCTTTATCTGCATTGAAATGTTATAACAATTGAAGCTCATAGCAATTAGGTTTTGATCGAACTCGAAGAAAGTTTAGAAATACGAATACATTCCTTAGACGTTCAAAGGAGGAATCTTGGGGTCGCTTTGAGATGAAGAAATATGCCAGCCTCGTGGATATATCCCAGGTACACTTCATCATTGAAATAGCCGAACCCAATCCCCAAACACAAGCCATAATTACATCCCAATGGAGAATGCCGTTAACAGTCTAATGTTAGGGATTAAATTAGCACCTTCCAAGTAGCAAAGATTTATTTCTTACTTCTCTTTAGTGCGTACGGAAAGGAGCGTTTTTTTTCTCTACACTGAGTTGTCGTCGCACACTCAAAAAATTCTCATTAATCTAACATGACGATAAACAAAAAAAATGGGACGGTAAAAACCAAGTCGGCTGACATAAAGAGCCTATATTATCCATTCAAACATATTCATTTCTAGAATAATCTTCTAACCTATATTTTCGTTGTTAATTAAATCCCTTTTAAAAGTTTTTTAATATTCAGTTATTACCACCTTGACACAACTCCATGCCCGTCGGCGTAGTGTTATTTGCAGTTAAAAAGTATAATTATAAGGTTCTACATATACATTTTTGATTATATGAAATACCATAGGATTATATGAATCCATCACGAGTAGAGATCGGAATTTCGTTTAAAACAAACCAAAAATGTGCAAAAATCGTGCAGAAAGAACCCAAGATTTGTGCCTATTTAATTACTAATTAATTAATTGTATATCTATTTAAAACCTTTAACATGCAAAAATCATGAAGTTTGTTTATGGATAGTAACACATGGAAAGCTTATCTCACATTGTGTTAAATTTAAAGCCTCTGAGTTAAAATTAACAATGCGTTGTAACCTGAGAAAAAAAAAATTATTCTAATACAACAATACAATACCCTATTTCGTGACCTTAATATCCCATTTGTTTTAGACCTTATTCCATACAAATTCTCCAAATTTTACCGGAGCCTAACTCATCGCCCTAATCCTTTAGCACAATCCCTATCTACAACCCATTAGCACAACCCATCCCTACAATCCTCCTCGAATGTTAAAGCGACTGTGGCCCCGAGACTTTCCGTAAATATGTATGTTGGAGTGCTGGAAATGGCCAGATTCTCCACACAAGCTCTTTGTATCTGTGGTCATAGCGCTATCGCTCAGTCTTCACTAGGTTCAATTGATTGAGAGAGGAGCGCTTGGATGTCCTGGAGTCCGGCTTCTCCATCCATAAGTGGGGTACCGGCATTTTTCAAAAGAGATTTATAATATCATCGTGAAGTTTCAGTAGTTTAATTTTTTCAGTAGTTTTTAATATTTTTCTTTATCAAAAACTGTTTTTTACAGCTTAATTTTTTTTATTTCATTTATATATCCTGATTTTTTTTATTTCAGATTTCTTTGGGAAACGTCAACTTTATGAAGACTTTATTATTATTATTTTATAGTTAAATTTGATTAAATCATACCTACAAGACACATCAGCGGTCATAAAGACATGTAACCATGTATTCCAATACCCAGTACTTTATGCAAAATAAACATTATTATTATTAATGAAAATTATTGTTTAGTCATCTTTTCTGTATTAAATGCATGCAATACAATTTTTTGAATAGGAGACGTAATCAGTATGGTGAATTCCATCATACGAGGATTACAGAATATTTTGATCTTAACTCAATTTAAGTATTAGAAATTTTTATAAGAATTGGAGACAGCCTTCGGAAACCTACTTTTCAATACTCGATAATTCCTATTTATTTTCTTCTTCCAAGTACTGTAAACTTCTTATAATTCGAATTATCTAATAAAAAATCTGGCTAATCTTTATAGGGAATCGTTTCTACGAATTTCGGTCGGTTTAGGCTTTTATTTTCTACTCATCTCTCTTTAAAAAAAAAAAAAAAAATGTAAAAACCCGTAACCATATTATAAGCCGCCTACACGGATTGATCAGAAAAATTAAGTTCGCTTATAACTAGCAAATCCGCGGAACCAATGTGTTAAAAAACAAAATAACGCCACCGAAAGCGTGGCATCACACAAACACAAAAGCTTGGACCACAAGCGAAATATTCAACGAATGTGTACAATCAGATATGGAATGAAAAGCAGCGAAAATCTTCAACTATTTATTGATAATTGTACGGTCCACAACGGTACCCCTTCACTCAGCGATGTTAATGTTCTTTTTTTGCCTATCAACACTACCTCTAAGCTGCAGCCTCTATACTTGGCTATAATTAATCGATTTAAGATATTTAACATTTAAGGAAGTAGTGATACAACTCTTTGACAGCATCGAGGATAGGGATCACCTATTTCAAAATGAAGAAACTGTCATCACTTTCCGAGATTTGGCCTATTTGAACAAAGATTTAGCGGTAGCTCCGTTTAAAAATGAGACAAAGAAGAAATTGATGTGCCGGCGATTAGTTCTAAAATGACGAAATAATACATCTTCAACGTGCGTATTAATTTTAATTAAAAATTTCCTTTATTCGGTAAAACTCCAGAATCGTAACCCCAACATGGCGGAGGTCTAGATTTCTTAGAACTGACTATACTTCGAGCTGCGCATGTCCACAATAAATAGTCAAATAAATATTTACTCAATAAATCAACTTCCGCGATTTGTATTATAGAATTTTTTGTCTATAATTCAGCATGGTAGTATTTATTGTGGGTTATATTTTTCTAATTCTGTCAGCATTTGCGAATATACTTTCAATAGGGAGAAGGGGGGTTGTCTATCTCTCGACAGCTGTAATCTAATTAAAGCAGTAATAATTCAAATTATACTAAGGCCGCGACCTCAAGTGATAAGGATCCGTTGGTTTGATTGTGAGAATATGTTGTAGTCATGTGGAGCTCGAAGTACACTCAGGCCTTAAAAATCTAGACGTCCACCATGTTGGGGTCACGATTCTGGAAATTTACTAGTAAATATAAGAATAAGCAATATTTAATTACCAAACAATAATTAGTAGATAAGATTTATATACAAATAAGGTTAATTTTCCTATGTAAAAACAAGGAGATAATAATATAAATTGTGATTGTATCGAGATGTATATCAAATGAATTATATGCTTTAATAATGCACAATGAAGTCGAAAACGCTAAATAAACGTTTTAGAAGTTTGAACATTTAATAATAAAAAAACTTGTAGAAGAATATAATATATGATATGTGGCTAAAAGTCTTCAAGATAAAAATGTGTTATATATCATGTATTTTTTGCCAAAGAATAATTCTATTCTCTCTTTTTAATTTGTAACGATTCATGGCTAATAAGAATATTTTTTTATAAATTAAAATTATATTATTTCATAACCTTCTTCGTAGTTTAACATTATACTCATTTGATGCACTTGTCTTTGCTTTTTCATCCATTTCCTTTCTATATGTCGATATTTTTCTAGTGATTATCGATTTATAGTGGTTATCGATTTATGGTTTTGCGATACTGCAAAATATCGAACAAAGATATTTTACTTTCGATGCTTCAACCCTAGTTGAGACTAATACTTTCAGATCAGCACCTTGTCTCTTGCTTTAACTGAGAAGTTGTTGTTTTACGCAGTACTCTCTGTTCAGCGCCACCAGCTAGTTGCATCTAATCGTCGCGCCTCTCTTCCAATCTGGTCCATCCAGTGGGCTTTCAGTCTTCCAAACTACCTCTTTTCCATAGCCATGTGGTTAGCCACCCTAATCGGCATACGATCTTGCCTCATTCTTTTTAGATGCATTGCCCAGCGAAGTCTGTTTAGATTAACAAAATCCACCAGAGGTGTGTCGTAGAATTCGGAGTAAAGCTTCCTGTTCTGACGCCTCCTCCTGCGTATTCTCTCCTAGTGGTCCATAGAGTTTTTTTAATAATATTTTCACGAAAACTGTCAGTCTTTGCTCATCAATCGTGCTACTCAACCAGCATTCTGGTCCATAGATGAAAACGGACCTGACCAGCGTCTTGTAAAGGGTGGCCTTTGTGGTTCTTGTAACTAGCCTTGATTTAGAATGCTTGAAATACTTAGTTTTGCGGGTGTTAATGACTAAGCCCACGTTTCTTACCGTAAATGCATCTTTCAGACTAGCTCAATATCGTCCGGGTATGCTAGGACTTGGATCTGATATTGCTCGCATTGTGGCAAATACATGAATCACTATACCTCAAGGTCTGATGCCTTATGTCTTTCGGAGGTTAAGAAATCAAGACTTTACAACAATACGTGCCTCAGCTAGCGTGCTTTAAAGTGAGGAATATAAAAATCTCATTATTTCCATATTCGATAGTTGGACGTGACAGGGACGATATTACTAACAAATTTAAACTAGAAGATGGACGCATAGACGTCCGAAACGTCGTTCTTATGAAGATTAATACGTAAAAAAAAATTTTTAGGAGGAATTTATCATTACCAGAATTTAATTTTTTTTTTTTATGACTTTTTTTATTCAAATGATAGAGAAATGCGATCCACACCTGAGAAAACAAGAAATATATTTATTTTCTTGACTTTTTATTTTCCAATACAAGTGATTTCCTCTGGAGACGCCTAGAATTTTCAGATCTATAAGCCTTGAATTATTCATCTATTATTTGAATCAATTCACGGCTTATAGATGTCTTGAAGTCGGGTGGACCTACTGGGGCACATACTGTCTCCATAAAGTGTATGCCTGATCCTTCAATGGGTTTACTGAAGGACATGGATGTTATGATTCTGATCAGTTCATCTTGCATAACTCTTGGTCAAGAATTATTTATTTAAGAAGTATTTCTTTATCAACTGCAGAACCTTCTTGTGTTCTACATGCATAAGTTATTTTTTTTTTATTTTTTTTTTTATCTTACACTCAAGCAATATACAATTTTCGGAAAACGATATCAAATAGTGGTATCTCTTTTCGTCATTTATGTAATTCTATATAAGCAACTTTCCAAGCTGAATGAAATGTTAAAGACTTGTCCATCTAGGATGAATAAAACATTCCGGCTAAAGACAAAGCTTTATGATGGTATTATGAGCTTTGTTGAAACTGACTATAATTCTGTATTAAAAGTTTGTGATGTGTTTCAATAATAATACTCTGCTTTGCTCTATAAAGTCAGTGAACCAATTTTATGTCGTCAAAGTTGTACTATTGTCAGAAAATATTGTCAGCTTTAGGTCCAATTTTATTTCTATTTAAATAAAACATTGGAAGCAGGTCGGTGCCCATAGCCATCGGCATACTGAACCATGATTGATTGGACGCAAGTAAACCCGAGGCAGCGGTCAAAACCACCTGTCGCAGCGCCACACACAGCGCGAGTCGAGGTGCGGTCACAATAACATTATTATTCAATGTCAAGACAGAGATAGCTATGACGTTTATATTTATGGTTCTTTTCCGAAATTATACTTGTATATAGCCCTCGCAGCTTCCCAGGGCAGGAACAATACTTCGTTATTGAGCCCACGTAGCCAACGGCTTGTTCTCTGATTACATTTTATAATCGCCATTTCGAAGACAAAAAAAAAAAAAAAAAAAGAAAGAAAATTCACAACTTACAATAAAACTACTTTTATAACAGATGCCGCCACCACCTACGTGTCCGTTATTTTATGTATGATTTCTTGTTTAGGGATCAAATTAATTTAACTGATTTCTATGTTTTCTGGAGTTATAAAAGTTTATGACATAATTTTATTACTTCATTTAATTTTCATTACCTTTTAACTTGGATCCCTGTATTTATTTTTATTGATATATTTTATATACATATACATGTATATATATTTTTTCAGATAGATAGGCAGATATAAGTAGAAGGACATCTTTAATAATATGTCTTGTTATATAAACAATGCTTAATCATAAATGCTTTAAAACATATTTCCTGATGAGCCGAATCAATGAGAATGTTTTTTTCTTTTAAATTTGAAGTTCTTGAGGATGATGACAGGTTTTGTTTTTGTTGTTTGGATTTAAGAGAAAAACTGCTGGTGTCTATTATTGCCTTTACAACTAGACAAAGAAGATGTATTTATTAATTTTTTAATAATATAAATAAAAATATATGAAAGTTATAAAGACTAAATTATAATATTACTAATTTATAAAAATAGAAACTAAATGAAACTTATGTCAAAATATAACTAAATAACAACAAAATAGAACTGAATAAATACAAAACAGAAATTAAGACAAAATTTAGTTGACAAGTTATGAAATACTAAATTAAAAATTAAGCTTGAACATAACTGAATTCAAATAAGTAGAAATATCCCAATATTTTTAATGTAATGGTATTGTTGATATATTGTTCGCTATCACTCTGCCGAAGTACACCACATTTTTTTAATTTCTGTCCTATATCGAGGATACTCTTCAAAGATGTGAGTGTCACTATACAAAGTTGGCACTGAGGTAGGAGACAGGTTTTTATTAAATTAAAATAAAAACATAAAGGATTTGGGCCCAATACTTGTCAATGTTCTCCTTCAGTCCATAGAAAAGTATCGAATAATTACTTAATAGACGCTTTCAAGTGAGGAAAAAAAAAATCACAAAACCAACATAAAACAGAGGTTTCCGGTGGTATCGATTCCTGGATAGTGGCAACTGAGGCAAAGAGGTTTTTGGATGAGGCAACACAAATAATTTTCATAGTAACCACCTCAAAAAAACGATGTAAAATACCCTTACAAGAAGAGACGCCTTGTGTTTTGAATACCCTGTTTTCTGTGTAAAGCAGGTAGCTTCCAAACAATTAGAAGGCGTTAAATGGACTAATTGTGTATAATGTTATTTTTTGGGGGGTTAGGGAAAATAAGGAGTAATTTATTTATTTCAACATGTTTATTGATAAAATGAAAATAAATAACTAATACATGAATTAAAAATGAAATTAACTTTTGTACGCTAAATTAGCTATTGTAATTTGAACCCAAGTACAGTGCTGCTTGGTTCACATATTTTGTGCGCACACATTTGCGATCATAGCAGACCGTACCCCTCCACTGGAAAATCTATCCTTCCAACGCTACTCAACTTGCGCGGGCTATCAGAATGAAGGCAATCCGATTCTACTGATCAACCTTTAATAAAACAAATTCTATATCATTATATACTAATACAATTATTGTATTTTTTTATAAAGCTAGAAGGATCATACTAATGTGCACAAATGGAATAACCAGCACTGGTTCTGTTGAACAAGGACTACAGCACCTCTGTGCCAATTTAGTATATAAAAGCCATGTACCGAATAAGAAATAATAAGACATTCATTCTTTGTTGCTATATCTTTTGTAGTTATAATGGTAGATTATGTAATGTTGCAATCGAATACTGAGTACCTGTACCACATAGTTAACATACTGCCATACTCATTAATCGTTAACATTAATGCAATAGTAAACACAATTCGATTTCAATAAAAATTCAGATATTGTCCTATTTTAAAGAACAAAAAAAATGGCCACCAGCAATAGCAATGTTTATAGAAAGACATGTTATACTATTGAAATTGAAATGTTCCATGTTGCGTCTTAGGTGAAATATAATGCGTTGATATCTCGGCAGTAACAATCTTTTAGTTTGTATTTATTATTTATTATTATGTCCTGCCCATCGACCTTTGGAAACACCTCCTCGATGCTGACTCTAGGTCCCCCAGCCAAAAACAATAGACAGAGCTGCTCAAGGATGGGGTCCCGTTGATCGGATCGCCGAGTGGGCAATGACTTTGACGATGATCGCGTGGGAAGCGGACCACTAGGCTAGCGGTCTGTCCGCAAAACCGACCCTCGACAACTAGATATTAACTGCAAACTAAGATCCCTACGACGCCTGCCCACCTGGTCGGGGCTGAAATGCATCCTCGGTCTCTGACCACCAAACGGACCAACACCCGATACCCGAGAAAAAAGTTGTTCAGGATAGGGGACAAGTTCAAGGACCTTTTTCCGAAGTCAGGTTATCCACCAGTTCAGTTTATAGCCCTTATCTCAGGCATACGTTTTTAAGAAGATATTTTAGTATTTATGCAAACCTGGAAAAAGGTGTCGAGTAAGAAACCGTCTAAAGACATCTGGAGATGGGCTATGTTGCGATTATAAGTGTATAATATTTCTCTATCTAAGAAAGATGGATTAATTGCATAATTATATTATTGTCTCTTATAATAATAAACAATCTATTAATAACAGTGCTCAACTGAAGAGACGTTCATAGAACTGAATCCGGTGACCAGAAGTTAAGGTTTCCATAAGTAATAAGCCTATAAATTAAAAAAAAAAAAGATAGAAAGAAACGATAGTATAAATGTGATCGATTCTAAACTCGAAATAGAACCTACTCAAAACACATTTTTCCTCTAAATCAAGAATAAATGCTAAAATAATTAAGTTAATCAAGATGAAAAATATACTTGAAAAAAGGTGATAAAGTTGGAGATCCAGCTACACGTTGTAACAATATACAAACTATACTTTGGCAACAAAACAAAAACTGCATATACCTTCCTCTATGACCATAGCACTAGCGGATAACGAAGACAAAAATCAGAATATAATTAAATAGAAATAAGATATAAAAATTCTTCATTTAATTAAATTATTGTAGCTCATAATTATAAAATGTAACCATCGCTGTATATTTCTCATTATCCGATGATTGCATGTAATTCATGTGCTAATCGTTACTTATGCCGCGAATTACCCGCTTGGGTAGATGCGCAGCTTTATAAAATAAATAAAGGTGATAAAGAACGTCTCAGGAATATCAAGGCAGATATAACTTAATGTTAATGACTTCATTAAGCTATATTCTATACACTTGAAAAAATATGTTAAAACAAGTAAATCGTAGGGAATAGATACTGAATAAATGATTATTTTATTTTGGTAACAATTTCATTTATTATTTTATTTGTTTAAATGTATATTCGTACATGTCATATTAAAAAGTGACAACGAGTAAATTGCCTGACTAATTTTATTTTTTTAACTATCACAATGTTTATTCATTTGTGTAATATATCGTCTTTGCCGCCGTGAAACTTTCAAAGTGATCAGAACCAGTTGTGTGATTTTGATTTTATTAGAAATAAGATTTTATCTCGCATGCACTGGTGAAAAGTACGATGTTAAAAAATCGGGTACAACTTTACAAGAGGGGGCTCTTTATCACTGGTTCCTCCCAATCTTACCCGTACTTACATACTCTAGCGCCATTTGTGCTAACTAACTGCTTTGCATTCAATCGTAAGATTCGTGTTCATTGAAATTATTAAAATTATTACTGCTTTAATTAGTTATTATTTAAAATTATTAGTGCTGTCAACTTCCGCTAATTACATTCGCCCAAAAAATAAACAAAACAGCAACGGATCCTTTTCAGTTGAGGTCAGGTTCTTACCGTAATTTTAATTATTACTGCTTTAAATAGATAACAGCTTACGACTTCCGCTCGCTCAAGAGATAAACAAACTCCAAAATTTTCTTTTCAGTTGAGGTCGGGTCCTTACCGTAATTTTAATTATCACTCCTTTAAATTATTACAACTTTCCCAGATCACGGGAAGTCGACAGCACTGACAATTTTAAATAATATGCAAATAAGGCAGTAATAATTTTAATAATTGCAATGAATACGAATGTTACAACTGAATGCAAAGCAGTTAGTTAGCAAAAATGGCGCTAGAGTGTGCTAGTCCGGCGTCCTTCGGGTAAGATCAGGAGTATCAGTGATAACGCGCCCCTCTTGTAAAGTTGTACCAAAAATCGTTATATTTATAAAAGCAGGCTTTTCATTTTAAATCAATTGATAATCTTTATATACGTTACATGACAAATGTCTAATGAAAAAAAAAAAAGAATAAATGAAAAGATTAACAGAATAATTTTCGACTGCATATGAAAGTATTTGGTGGCAGCTGTTTTTGTATTTCTTGCTCTGTTTATATGATATGTAAATATCGTTAAAAAAATAATAATAATTTATGTACTTGTAACAATAGGAGCATGCATTAATAAAATTATAGATGTAATAAATTAAATGTAACAGCATAATTGCGCTCTGTTGCGTTCCAGGTGTTTGAAGAGCTGTATGGAGATGTCGCAGGTGACGGGAGGAAGACTGGTGTAAGATTTCGGTAGGAACAAGAAAGAAAAGAGCCAAGGTCCCGCCGAGGAGACAGGTTGGTGAGTCATGCTCCTAAACATCTTGTAATGTAAATTGCCCATTATTTCACATCGGTGGGTAATGCTGTGTGGGATGTTCTCTCTTAGTAGGGGTCAAATGCATCCATAGAAGCTTCTCTTATCTCAGTATTATCCGTTATATGACATAAACATTATGAACATGTGAACATGTAATTGAAACCCTGTATTCCTTTTGAATATATAATTCTGAATAATATTTCTGCAATTGTCTCTATTTATTGACTAGTTATAATTATGTCAGGATGTTTTGTATTTTTAATCTATGAATCAAACTTGTTATATAATATATTTGAATTTAACTGTATGTTAATACTTAATCTTATATATTAAATTGATGATTTACATTTTTTTTCCTTTAAATACAAAATATAATACAATTTAATAATATTTTTAATCTAATATACTAATTTAATATATTAGTAAAATTACTACTAGGATAAAAACTAAATTAAAAATAAACTTTATTCTTATTTTCTAGTTTATATTTGATATTATTTATATACATAAATTGAAATATTAGACAAATGTTAGTATTGAAAACCTTTGACCAATTTCAATTCTGAAATCTTAGCCAACAAATAACTGACGAGAGGCCTGGAATCGCTATTCTGTGGCATCAGTACAACTTAATACTAACACAGAGTTTAAAGCGGCTTTAAATTCATTTCTGAATAGCGTATAACTGTAAATGGCTAACTAATGATCCGGAAGGATCGTTAAAAAGGAACAAATAAATACTCAGAAGCCCAATTAAAATATTCTGCAACTTCTTAATTAGGCAATTATTGGTTTATTATTATTTTATTCTTCCACCATCTCAAAACAAATCACTGGAACAATATAAGGAATAAAATCAGACAGTTTTAAAACATGAACTAATGAACTTTTAATAAAAATACTGCAACTTACGTCTATTAACCAATATTTACGAATTGTGAGTTATGAATTTTCGCAAAAATTCGTCACAATATTTTTTCAAAAACATAAACTTCTTCTATCTACTAATGTCGGGGATGTCAACATGGTGATTAATAAGCATCTGAAGCATGAATCTCATAAATTACCTTCTACTAATGATTAATTTCGGAGATTTATCATCAGAGTAAAGTTGATTCCACTTTAAATAAATATATTATATATTGGATACTTAACTGTATTAATGATTAAGTAACTGGTCCAGCTAGTGGTCATGATTAACTTAAAAAAATAGTAAAATCTATTTATTGAATGCCGACGTTTCGGCCCACATTCCAGTATGCTTCAGAAGGACTGGAGCCCTTGCTGGAAGGACAGTCTTAACAAGAGATCTAAGACTAGTCGCCCTGGAATATCAGTTCTTTTATAGTCCGTGGACCTGCATTTGATTTACAAATATTTTCACAGATGAAATTATGGGAAGAAAACAAGAAAAAACAAAGTTTCATTGCAACTACAAAGAGTGAAGGCTCTGTTCAAAGTGAAGGGAGGTCATGTCGATGGTCAACCTCACAGTTATAAGTGCAAATTTATAGTTTCGAATAAAAAAATATTTATGTTTTTTTTTTCTTTTTTGTATCCTGCAATTCTTTGTTTATTAATTATCTCGGTTTTGTGTATTTCTTCTTCAATTTTAGTTAGTTTCAAACAGATATGTAATATCTAGTATACGTAATAGCCTAATCTGTTAGATTAGGCATTTTCCAACTCTTAGTGTTCTAATAACCAAATTATTAGTTACATCTGTGAAGTTAACCAGTCCAAATATTTGTGTGTTTACGTCATATTTGCATATAAAATCTTATTTTTGTTAAGTTGATAGCAAAATAATCAAGATTTAACCTCCAGATATTTTGTATAGGTCAAAGGACGTACATTCTGCAAATTTTATAGTGCTCCTCAAAAACTATGTTAATTATTACTTACAGATGAATTAATTAATGTAATAAAAGTTGACATAAGGAATGAAAAGGCAGAACTGGACAGGAGTGGGATGCTTTCTCCTGTTAGTCACCATGGCGCGGCTCAGATCGGAAATAGCTCTCCTTTGCCCAACATCATCCAGGTCAATGCTGCGGGAATATGCTAATTTATCAAATAGTTTTAGTCACATTAAAAATTGTCACTCCAGTGGATCTGTTAAGTCATCACGATTTAAGATATTATCATCTCTCAGAATGGTCTCTTAATTATTATTTTGATTTATTATAGGCCCGTTATATTAGCTGAAATAAAAAAAAATTACAGATTTTTCTCTAAAAATAATCTATAGTGAATTCTTTTTCGAAATGAACCAAATGCTTCCAGTAGAGATACTGACAAATGAAAAACTCCTTAAGCTAGTTTTTGGAGTATATTTAGATTTTGTCGGATTTTCGTTCTATTGAGATAGAAACGTGTTATGGGAGTATAACAACAGTATAACAGTCCCACACATTTTCGATGTTTTAGAATGGTTGTTAGTTGAGAAACATCAGAAATAACTTATTTTAGAGGTTTCTCATCTCAACTAGTTCGGCGATTGCGAATTGAGGCCCGGTGCGAAACCCGCAGTTCTCAGCGACTAAGTTTTCAACGTTTGCTTTCACTCCTGACGTGCGCAGTTTAGTTTTTAAACAAGAATTTGTTTCAAGCAACGCCGCAAATCAACCGTTTATAGTCTTTTAATTTTCACTCTTCTCCTAAACAGAATAATACGTTTGATGTACACATTTTACGCAGAAATTGATGTTTTTTTAGTTTATAATTTTTATAATATTAAGTTTTCCATTGGGCATTCCTTTTAAATGTTATAGGACAGAAACTGTAAAAATCCCGAAAATCTAGCAGTTTATTCTACCCCGTCCATACACTTGGCACACAGCTTGCAACAGGAAGAAAACTAAGGATGCTATTATCTGGCGTTAAATGAACATATTAAAGCCAATTCCAATTTTACAACACTTTGGAAGCGCGGAGCTCGAAAAGTTAACTAACCTCTAACTAATTTTCAAAATAAATGGAATTTTACACAGTTTATATATATTTTTACCAAATACCACAACTTGCCCAAATTATTGAGAACACATTGTGGTAACATTGAATTATTACGTTCAAATTTAAAAGACATCTCGGCATTTTTATACCGATTATTATTTATTTTATATTATTAAGGGGTAGGGACAAAAGTCCTCAATGAAGCAACACCCTTCATTGTTGAATGCATCATCGTCTACCGTGAAAGGGGTAGAAAACCAGCACATTTTTTCTGATGGCTTCGGTGCTCAAAATGATAACAAGTGCCTCTTATTAGCACCTTCTGCACTAGTCTCTCGGAAAATTTTAGTCAATTGAGCAATATTTTCCCATTCGTCGTCCGTCTTTCTTACCATGTGATGGGGATTTTTCATTATTAAAGACAAAATCGAAACTACACCATCAGTCAATATACAGTGCTCATACTGTCGTCTAGTAAACGACAAAATTCACGGTGAATTTAATAGAGCAAAGCCAGATAATTGACTACAAGACCTGGTGGCCGAATTTTAACAAGAAAAAATTAATTCAGAAATAATTTCCTCTTGGGAGGAAAGTAAAAAATACGGGAAAGGTTTCTTTTACTATATGTATATACATCACTCGAGCTTAAATGAGGGGCTTATGATAACCAAAAATTTCATTAATGGAGCAATTCAGCTCAGATCCATGCTAAAAAAAGATGCAAAAATCATAAAACCCAACTACCCAAGCTTATTCAATAAGTAAAAAGCCTATCAATAGGAAGAAAATTGAGGATCTCTGAAAATTTAAACGGTCTGATGACCATCATAAAAAGTTTTATACATATATTTTCTAGTAGCCCACTAGAGATCCAAGCTGACTCCATCCCCATCAAAATGACTCAATTTTCTTCATTAATTAGTCTAAATTTATTCAATAAATAGTAATTTCTTCAATAAATGGTCTAAATTTTCAATCATGTGTGATACTGAGACAATATGAATAATATTATTTTATGGTCTTTTACATTAGGAAATTATTGATAATAACGAACATCAGATAAAATAAAGATATAAATATAGAAAATATTTCTTTTTATTGCGATATTGAGGCCTATAGATGTTACTCGAGGAAACTTTGTCAGCAAAACTTAATTAATATTTTTAAAAATGGCCTTTTAAGAAAACAAAATTACTTAAGGATACCATCCATCAGAAAGTAACCGTTGGCTAGTATCACGCTCAACCGCCAACTTTTCCCCAACCTGCTGAAGGATCAAGTATCCACTTTATAGAGGATGCATGTGCCTTACGAGAGTATTGTTGTTCTCGTGTCGAACCTCGGTTAATAAAACAAAATAAATGCATTATCTGCCACATCTGGACTCGAATCGGGCCGAGGGAGTTATTGGAGCCTGCGCCTTACACGTTGATCTAAATAAGAGACCACATCTATCCTTAAGAACAGCATATAAATAAAGTAAATAAGTTTTATAGTCTTAAAACAATAAATTGAACAATAAATATTATTGCCAATCTTGAAATAGCATTGACAAATTCAACAAATTGAAACGAATTCAATTTTTAAACTGTTTATCGGCATCAGTAAATGATTATAATCGAAAATTTGATATCATATAACTACATCTATAACTACATCAACTGTAGCATTAGTAGCATTAGTATGAATTTTACTACAACTTCTAACTCAAAATTTGAAGATGTGGCTGGGCGATATCCAGAATAATACATTGTTAGTTATTAAATGCGTTACTTCATATAGTATTGTATTACTTCATATAAAGGATATTATATTTTATTGTTATAAAATCCAATTCGCGGCCCGGAGAGCCTAATGATATTCCCACAAAGTTGGGTGTCCGCCTGTGGCATTGAAAAACACACAGCTGGATCCTCTGATCCTGGAGCAGGCTATACTACAGTAGAAGTATCCTGACCCGTTGTGATGTAAACGAAACGTAAAGATGATGAAAAATTACTCGATTCTAACCCTACGAAGTCTTAAACAACAAATCAAATGTAGCTAGTCTTCCTGACGTACTCTTCGTAATGTTCATTCTATGACCGGCTTTAGAAGGCTGTAACTGTTTGACGACATACCCACCATTAATACTAGTCCAATTGTTCTGATTAAAAAAAAAAGTACGTCTACCATTTTGTCTCGATATTGCCGATATCAGATTAATGTTGCTACACACCTATTTACGGTTCTATATAACAATTATATAGTTCGATCTGAAATGGTTTAGCCGTTTTTCTATGAAAAGTTGATTAAACATCGAAGTTTTAAGGTGGTGGATAGAAAATTGACATACCTAAATGTTCAGATCAGTGACGATGAGACAGAATAATTTACAAGATTTACTTAACAGTTTGAGTACTGAATAGCTGATTGCAGTAACATGACCTTACCTCAATGCCCTGCACAAGCTCTTGTCTTAATGACGGCTAAATATATGACTTGATATGAAGTGTCTTTGGAACCCATTGCAACCAGTTATGTGCAGAATACTGAGTCATATAAAAATTAGTTTTTATCCATACGAGCTAATAGTAAATATTAATTTTGAAATTTGCGAAACGTTTACCAATTTTAATGTAGATACTTTAACTTGAGACACATAAAATATTTTTATTTTATGTTTCCAAATCCAACCTAATTTTTATCTTTAAAAATAAATTGCTTAATTTCTAGAAATGAATTCCGAAATTCATTTGAGAAGATGAAAATCGTTATAGTGGCTTAGCTCAATGTGTAAGGCTCTGAACTGAGCATTTCCAACTCAACTAAAGTAGGGTCCTAACCCTTCAAAGGATTCGGGCGTCTGGTGGTTGTTTTTGGAACCACAAAACCCTTTCGACTTCCTAATCAAGAACTGAATCCAAGAAATGCTTCATATTTTTTTAAAACTACTTATCAGAACTTGTACGGTAGCAAATATTTACTTGAGCATTGGGTAGATTGTGCTCATATTTTTTTCCTTATTGAAATACGTATTATACACTAATATTTCAACGCTGGTATAAGTAGAAGTAAAATATTGCGACTTGAGCGATGTAAATCTGTGCATTACATGTAAGTCCTGACAAACGCTCCCCAGAGACTTTTCTGCATACCTGAAGAACGATAATATTTTGAAGTACTGGAGGGAAGCTGTGCTTACAACATGTCTGCGTGCCTGCTACACACGAGTATATCTTAGTCACTTTAATGTTCCAAATAGACATTATAGTCCTTATAAAGAGCGGCCGACACTACCGTTTACGGAAGGGACCTGGTACATCTAAGTGCTATTGAGTCACGGCGCTAGTCATGGGTAAACTGCTCCCACCATTATCTTTTGGTGGGTAAACATTTATTTAATGAGAGGAGCACTACTTGTTGGCACAACCCTTGTATTTAATTGCTACAGGGCCAATACTAGTCAGTCTGTAAATAACCACTCTAATGTGATAGTAATAAAGTAACTACTGAATTTCTTCTTTTCGTTTTGTTTATTTTATATTTTATTCTGTAAACTAATGGTTATGTTACGTTAAACGTGTTTTTTTTTTCGGCTAAGTGTTCGACGACACACAATTTTCGATAATTTATCGAATAATTCATAACTTTAAATAGAAATATTAAATGTTCTTTAACATTTGACATTTAAATAAAACCCAATATTTTGTTAATAATGCACCAGATCAGAAAGTTGCTCTCGGAAGCAGGTAACGACGTATAAATGGTTAGGTATACCATAAAAACATATATTGGTCTATATGACACGAGATCTAATTTTCCAGTAAACGTCATTTTCCACACTCACTTGATAGCTAAGTTATACAAATTTGTTAACGTTCTCCTATTTTTAGTCCCCAATTCTGACTTCTTTGTCATACCGTTTGTTTTCCAATTATCATGTGCTTGGTTTTTGTGACGTTTTTTACCAAATCAATTCTCCTAGCGGCCTCAGCAAAGACAAGTAACGCATTGAAGACAGACTGCATTGATCGTAATATGCGAGCAGCTGTACTGTTCTATTAATTAATAGAATGCAAAATTTTCAAAAATGTAGTAGGGCAATTTGGGGAAAGTGCTCCCTAAATTTTCCAATTTACCTAAAAAGGTCCAATTTACAGGACTGTAAAATTTATATTTTTTAAGTTAAATTTTTCTTCTGTTTATAAAAATGTTCCTCAAACTATGTTTAAATATTTCATTCAATCTACACTTATTTTGATTTTGATAAGATTTATAGTACAATGGAACAATACAACGCACACATTTGCACCTTTCTTAAGAGGTTAGTGTGTAGAAGGTATCTGTAAGACTCATTATTTAAACAGAAGTGCAAAATAGTTCAGTTTTCCGAGGATTATTACACTGTTTTAATCACCAAAAAAGTTAAAGCTCATCTGAGATTCACATTTTGCAATCTTCATTAAGTTATGAAAGTGGTACGTGAGTAAGGGTAAATTTACAACACGCAAACTTGCCGCACAACAGTGGGCTGCATTTGACCCTACACTCATTTGTGGGTGACTTAAAAAATAGAAAGCTGTCAAGGAGAAATGTAAATCACAAAGTATTTGGAAGAACAGTTTCTGTAAGTTCCGGTTAGGGTAAAAAAAAAGCAAACAAAAAAAGAAAAAAAGAAGATGGTCTACTGGTAGATAAACACCGATAGAGCTGTACAGCAAAAGTTGAAAGACAACTTTATCAGCAGGTTGGAACTGAAATTTTAACAACTCGTTATACTTCGCCTTAGCGAACTTTCCTGTCTGATTTCTGATACATCAGTTGTTAGGCGTTATGATCCATAAAGAGCAACTCTTACTAGCTGAGGGTTTGAAATTAACGAGTCAATTACGCACTTACCCGACATCACCTTACAAGAAAATTATATAAGTTATAATAAACAGCAACTGAGACATAAAGATATAAATGGAAATAGAACGCCGAAAATGCTAGCTGATTAAGCTTTCTTAGAACTTAGAACCCTATTTTCCTATTATACATGACAATTTATCAGAAAAAATCTTGTAAAATATTTAAGTTGACGAAATCATTAATTTGGGCCATGTCTAAATATGTTGTACTTGTTAGTATTATTTATGCATTTATTTATTTATAAACAGCATCCATGACAGCAGACTAAAGTCCAATTACAGGTGATAAAACAAGACAATACAGAGCTTTATATATCAAAATATAGATACCTAACTTTATAATACATAATACTAATTATAAAAATATTATATAGCTTAAAAAAATTAAATGCACAAACTGTAACCTATTTAAGTTATGTAGAAAAAAAAACGAAAATAAAACGCAATAAAGCTAAATTAATCATAATTTAATGTTGGTGTGCCACGCTAATTTGATGGTAATGTTGTTACTGCCATTGTTGTGGATTTATTTTGGGCCATCTTAATTTTTCGAAAGGGTAAACAATCATCTGAAGCAATTATTTATTGATTTATTAGCGCAGCTATAGGCGTGCGCAGTATGGAGGGAGGAGGGGGAAGGTGCACGAACCATTGAACTGGGGTAGGGGGGGTCCTTCCATACTCTCCAGTCGAGTAGGGGAAGGGGAGGGGTCCGTGGATATTCATTACTCCTCCGAAAAATTGTTGAAAGAATATGCTATCTAAAACGTAGTTTAAACAATTTGTGTGTTAATATTGCACCAAAAATTAAAACATTCTTGAGCTGCAATAGATAAAGCTGACTTATTAGCAGGTGCCTGTGCACCTGTGGGAAAGGAGCTGCCAAATCTTGCTTTGAGAGTGCAATATCTTAATGCAGGAACTACAAAATTTATTATTGCCTTAACTGGATTTCTACATTTCTGGTTGATTTGTTTAACAGAAAAGCAGTGGATTTATCGAAGGGTGGTTTTATTTTTCTGTGTTTAACGGACAACAGGAATAGATTTAGATGTTTCGAAGTTGGTATCTGTTATCGTATAATGCCAGGACGAACTTAGATTTTATCCCCTCACCTCCAGGGAGCAGTACGTTTACATTAAAGAACTAAACCCATTCCCGTCGGGGATAACACCTATCCAACTTATCTTAATTCAATGCAGGCTGGACCTCTTTGCCGATATCTTCGAGTAGATATCTCGTTGGGAGATAAGCTGGATTTGAAAGTCCCTCGGGAGGTTCAAGAGAGACGTGACCCAATAACCCAGGAGGAGAAACAGGTGAGGCCCGCATCCGTCCAAGACATGCGGGACAACTGCCGAGGGTAACGGGCGCCGGGAGTACATCGGGCTATTGCCATTTCGAGGCAACAGTAGCCGTTGTTGTTGCCTGGTCGAGGAGAGCGGACGATTGATCCAACGAGAGGAAAAGGAGTGAAATGTATTGAAAAGAAAATTGTTCTTCCAAAGCCATATCTTAATGAAGACTATTCTGAAGATTATTCTTGTTTTTTCATATGCATAATTCCTCTTGCTCAGATTCCATCCAATGTAGTAATCTTTATGAGTTATAATACTTTGCCAAATTAACAGAGATAAAAATGAACTATTAAATATAGGTTTAAAATACAATTTTCTAAATATTTACAAGCGAGCATATTATTGGTCCATTCCTTAACACAGATCAACACTAAGTCGCTGCGAATTTTTTAAATAGCTGTATTTAATGTTGGTCCAAATAAGAGCTGGTGGAATTACTATGTTGAAAAACATAGATCAAATCCACAATCAAAAGTCGATTTGTAGACCATTTCTAATTTTTGTTCTCGACATATTGTGAGCGGGAATCGATAGAGGAAGTGTATAAGTCCCATAATAAATTGAAACCTAAATTTCAGACCTAAAAGCTTATAAAAATTATTAGAATTATCCTCTGTCCCCTCACAGGAAAAAGATCACGCCTTACTGACCACTTAAACCTCCTTCTCACAGAACCAAAACATTCAAACGTTCCTTTCTTGCCCTCTCCGTTGTTCTCTGGAATTCCATCCCTTCTAATATCCGCTATTCTTCTTCTCTCACCTCATTCAAAAAGACGCTATCTAATTATGAAATTTTAATTCAAGTTTAATATCTTGATTAGTTGAAAATATTTGTTTCAAATATCATACAAAGTTTCAACTCTGTAAATCATTTCATTATTTTTATCAATCGAGTAATTATTTTTGTTGTTTTTTATCCTGAATTGTTTCATTGTTTTTATATTTTTATTTTCTTAGTTTTTTTTTGTTTTTTCATTCCATTTTTTTACCCATTTGTTTTTGTATTTATTTTATTTTTTCACTAGAAGAATGTTCTTTTTTTTTCTCTCTTTACTTGTATGTTATGATTGAGATTATTATAAATATCAATTGACTTTAATTAGTGTAGTCTTTGGCCAGACATTTTTTTCTATTTTCTTTTTTACTTGTACATACTTGTTCTTCTTAAGGGACCAAGGCCAAGAATAAAGTTTATTTTTCTATTCTATTCTATGCTAGATATCTGACTTCCATATATAATTCACTGACTGGAATTGTTAAATCAACAATAGTATAGTGACCAATGCATCAGATCTAACAAATATTGACAGGTTGTATCCTATAAACTGATAGACACCATAATACTAGCAGATGTTTACTCTTTTTTTAGATTTTATCTATAATAGTTATTGCTCTTAAATGTGATAAATTGTAGTATGTGAAAATAGGAAAAAGTATTCAAAATATTTCGTTCCAAATAAATCTATTTGGCAAAAATTTCTGCAACTAATAAACCATATATAAAGGGATTTAAAATAACAGTTGTTCATCCTTATCTGTAGAGATTTACTATTCGCCTGATAAAAGATCATTAAGCGCCGACCCGCCAGATACGCTAGGAGATAGGCTTCTTCATGCGGCATCAGGACATCTTAACTCCTCTCATTTGCATATCTCTCAAACGTCATCTTCAAATATCATAAAAGGAAATAGGCCACTCTTAGTCTTGTTTAGAGTTAAAGCTCCCGATTTACAACAGAAGATACGACTTAACATTCCGCGAAGGAAGAAAGTAGTCGTTTAGGTAATTTATCACGGTAAGAAAATAGGAATATCTAAACCATAAGTGAGAGCGAGCTATTTACTGTTCACCTGAGTAACTGAGTACCTTACTCAACTATCGTAACGAATGTTATCATAATACGTTTTAGGTTGATGAAATTTTTGAGTCACCGGTGACCTTAGAGCCCGATTGTAGGAGGTTAGACAATCGAGTATACAACGTGGAGTAATTTCACTTGCGGCAGAATTGTTATTCGTGATTTTAAAAGTGGCTTTGCCAGGCCCCGGAGGGTTCCAATTCGCAAAGTTTTATTGTAAACGCATTTGATTTGCATAATCTGTTAGAATTCATCAGCCATGCACGACCGCCGCTGGCATAATTCGCTAAGATGGGAAATGAGTAATTTTTTTGGTAGGAAAAGTTACGCAACCGTTCCAATCCAGTCAATGAAGATGTAACGTAACGCTGTATTAGTGTGTCAAAAGCAATGAGATGTTGCCAAGAATTTCTACTGACATGCGAAAGATATTTGTCCCGTGGTATTTTTGTAGTTTTATTTACTTTTTTCCGTATTTCTTCGTTTTTATTCTTCTTCTATGTTTATTTTATTTTAATGAAACAAGTAATTAATTAGCCATATCCAGAATTACATGAATAGGAACCTTAGTTATGAAGCAATTTTTTAATAAATATGCCTATTTACCTATGAGACGGTTTTCATAATAAAATAAAAAAATAAATAAAAGGTTGACATTTAGTCATGGACGTGAAAACATTAGTCATTAATATTTATTAATTATCTTTTTGGAGAACTTGATCCTACAACATAGACAAGAACTGGAACACGTATTTAGCGAAAATTCATAATCATATAAAATTCATTACAATATTTATGGAATGATGAATATTAAGAAACTATTCAGCTTGAAAATATTTGATTAAGTCATTAATTTTATTTATTTATTTATATATTTCATAATGTATCTTTGGAGAAAGCCTTCATACAAATAGAGAAACTCAACTTAATAATTAATTTATTGTGTATAATTTAATAAATAATTTACAAATATAAGTCATTGCATTGTGTATAACATGATAAAAGCCGAGTAGTTGGTTAAAGTGTAAGATTGATTCCTTACTATAACGATTATTTATTATAGTTATTTTAATATCTATACTACACTATAATATTTATTACTATAACTATACTACTATCTATAACTATAATTTATTATAGTTATAATGTAAATACTAAAAATCAAAATAAACAGTGATCCAGCAGAGGCTAAAAATTGGAATATATTATTATGACTCACTAAAAATTATGACTCATTGGAAATTATGCATATTCTAATAACGAAAATATGGAGTTTCGTTAACTTCAACCAGAAAAATAAGCCTCCAAATATATATGTAAATCCATTTAGTTCTAATACATAAAAATGTCATGAATTTACAATGTTGCTCATTATGATTATTATTTTTAATTTATTTTATGGTGGTGGAAAATAACTAAGTAAAAAATAATTAAAATTTCATATTTTTATTGAAATATTTGTTGGATATTGTTATGAAGCACATAACATTAGCGACATTAGCATATATAAACACTTACATTTCATTTCCATAATTAAGTAATACGATAAAATAAATGATTTTGTTTCTGGGTGTCAAAAGATCAAATATTGCTTATTTGTGCATTAGAGCAATTTTGAAGGGGTCGATGAAAAAAAATGACCATTAAAAGATAGGTGCATGTGGCTAAATTGTATTAATTATAATTAGTAATTAATTACAACCGCAGAAATGAAAAAAAATTGTAATATTATAAATATCTCATATCTCAAATTTATGTGCTTTTGAACATCCAATACTCCTTAAATTCCATATAAGCCACAACATATGTTGAGTGAAAGAGAAAAGTAGATGTCATTTGTAAGTATGATTTATGAATAGGAGCGTAGATGCTGTGCCAATGCAGACATCCTACAAGAGCATCCCTGTTAGGAGTTGACAGGTGTAACCATCCCACTGTCGACAATGTGTCATCCAAGGGAGGTTTTATTGTCTTCCAAGATTGTACATTGTCTTAGTGAAGCCGACCAAGTCTCTGTCGAAACGCTTCAATTGCCGGACGTTGCGTCACCAATGTGGGTATCTTCATTTAGCCTCCGCATTACCGCTCGTCGTATCTTTAATTTACAACGAGACTTACTTTCACTCTCTAGGTTCAATGGAACGTATCCGATACGCAAAGTGATAAATTGCCAATGATGACATAGTATAACAACTGATTGTTTTTTGCACTGGATATTTAAGAAAAAGGAACTTTGAAAACATAGTTTTTCACAATTTCTATAGTTTACATACTACAAACTGATTAAAAAAATAATTAAATTAAAAATATAAAAATATGTCATTATTTTATTTGTCATATTTTTACGTCTCTGAAAATGGCTTATACCCCAGGCAAATTTCACTTTGGGGTAGAAAGAATTGAGGGCAAGCTGAATTTCATGTATGTTTTAGAAGTCATTGAAGTATAAATCTCCAACAAATTCCCTAAGAATCCGAGCGGGGAACGTGTTCAAAATGGTGCCTAAATCAGCGGCGGGGAATAATTTTTAATAACGCTATAACTTTGTTGTTATCTATCATAGAGGTGTGAAACTATTTCTATTCCAAGCATAATATAATTATCTACAAACTTTATTTGTGCCATTTTTAAGTTTACATGCTCGCTTAGGTGAAAAGTGAAAGTATCCGGCGCGAATAATCCTTCATGATTTTAAAATCAGGATTTTGAATGGGAAGAAATAAATTTCATAAAAAATACCCTCAAATAGATACTATATCCATGAAGTTACTATTTCACTGGTTAATTTTAACAAAACTACCAAAGTCGCTCTAAAAATCGGAATTCAAAGCACGTTCCACCAATCCCGTCAGCCTGCGACCCTCCTGGCACTCCTATCATTCCATTAAAATGTTATTAATTATTCTAATATTAATATTAATTATTCTATTATATATTTTCGTAATTTAATTCTACTTTGATAATACATTTTTGACAGTAAGAAAATAAAACTAAAGAAATAAAACTACAAGTATAAAGACATTTTCTTCGGATATTAATTATTGGAATATTAATAGTTATATTAAAGTATTATTTTATTGAATTTATTATAGTTCCTCTAATATTTCTTTTTTAAATGATTACGATATTTTGTCAATTGAATTAATAATGCAATTAAAAATGGCTTTTAAATCTTTATCTACAACGTTTAGGAAGGAAGGTAGTGGAATAATTTTAGTGATTGGTTACGAAATTTCGCTTCTTTTTTTTTTTTTAATTTTTGCTAATAACCTTTCCAAGATGGTATTGCGGTAGACCAAATTTATTTTCTCTAAATTTATAACCGTCCATATGAAAATAGATCGCTCAAGTATTTAATTTTATGTATGGACTCCAACATATTTTATTTGACTTTTATGAATTAGATAAGGCAATTACTTATCTGAAGTTTTCGTAAATTCAGCAAAAAAGGTACAATTTAATTTAAAATCAAACGATAGTACGTCTTTACTCTATCCAGTTTTCGTTTTTGTCCCAAAAGGAGCGAATATATTTTTTCCTGAAATTTTAATATACCAATTGTGGAGTACTCACTGTACCAAATTTTCCATCTATCTTCACAACATTTAGTAAATATTACTTAAACCTTTTGTCTGCCAATGATACACTCATGTTGGGAATTACAACTCCATCACATCTGCATCTAATTGCTGAATCCATTTTTCAACCTAACATAAGAACTGTTAAAAAAAAAAAAAAAGAAAAATTGACCGAAAATATAAAAACTGTGTGTTGACAACCCGAATGATTGCTTCATATTCCTTCTCCTTTAGGAGATTACTAATTGCTTTACGAGAATCCTAAGTCTTAGATAAAAAGATTTAACTTTTCAACTATTGCAACGATTTATCCATTTTTTATTAATTCTAAATAGTTCATTTTGTCAAATTTTTATTTGGTTTGCCATCATTTAATCATTTAGAATAAATAATCAATTAAACATGGCAATTTTTTATTAGTAAGCCGGGGTTAAATTTAATTGTGTATTCGTTTTGGTCATTAAAGATATAACTTTACCTTTACAAGCAATATTATTAATTTCATATGAAGAATAAATTCCATAAATATGAAATAGAATAACAAATAAAATTTTAATGGAAATAATAAAAGTGCAAGGAGTACCGGAGCATGACGGGATAGGGGGATTTTTAGGCCGATTTTGGGAGTTTTGTTAAAATTAACCAGTGAAATAGTAACTTCATGGACAATGCTGTAATATTTTACAAAGGGTAATTTGCATTTATTTCTTCCTATTCTAAATCGCGATTTAAAAATCATGAAGATTTTTTTCCGTCGGTTATTTTCACTTTTCACTCACCTGAGCTTAGGAGCGTAAAAATGGTACAAATAAAGTTTGTAAATAATTTGATTATGCTTAATTAGAATTAGTTTCACACCTCTATGTCTAATAACAACAAAGTTGATGATTCCCTGCCGCTAGTTTAGGCGCCATTTTGAACATGTTCCACGGCTCGGATTCTCAGGGACTTTGTAGGAGATTTATGCTTTAAGGACTTCTAAAGCATACATGAAATTTAGCTTTCTGTCGATTGTTTCAAGCTTTTTTGTCATCTTGGATTTATTTGACTGGGGTGTTAAAATTTATATGGCGACAGTCAAAACATGTATTCGTTGTCGGGTACGGCGTTTTTTTATTTGTGAAATTTTGTACTCGAACAAATTGTTAATATATATCAATAAAACCTAGTTTTATTTTTAAAAAATGCATCCTCAAAAGACAACTCTTGCTATGCTGAACCATTAATATAACGGTGGAAACCACAAAAAAAATTTTTATTACGAAAAGGTCTCATTTATGAGAGATAATTTAATTTATATAGTGCCAATACACCATCAATATGGTTGACTGTAATACCATTAAAGAATTAATGTGTATGATGTGTGTGTAACAACCATCTGTGTTTGGCCATCAACATTTAACTATAAATATTTTCTATAATCTTATTCGTTTATTGCAATCATTTTTATTCTTCACAGATTAGATTACTGCTCCAAATTAGCAGATTTTTATTTCCTTCAAATTAATTTTAATGGTGCTTTTTTTTTTATCTTTCGTTTTTTTTAGCCCTTGATTTTACTGGATCGTAAATAGCAAATCGCTATTTTTTCAATGTTATTTACGAATTTCATGTATTATTTAAAAGTTCGTCTGGTAAATTTAAAAATAAAAATTTAAAATACCAATCAAATGAAATTTCATGTTTATAAATTAGATGGATGGTATTTAACGTGATCGACCCAGATCACTTATTAATCTAGGAATAGAATTTCCAAACATATCAATCAAGGTAGCTGTTATTTAAAGCAGTAGACAAGGAAGGGTTCCAAAGCCATTTTCCTATACCTACGACATACGGACAGTGGAGAGGCGTTTTTGTACCGTCAGGTGGATGTTGGGTCAACCATCCACGAGACACCTTCTCATCCACTGATCTAGTTAACTAGCTTATTAAACCAGGTGCAAAACACCTGCCAAACAGTTATTTTACAGGTGTAATCTACTGCAGCTATTTACAGATTATAAATGATAACAATTTTTATATATAATCAACATGCAGATAAAAATGTTAACAGACTTTCGTTTTACTTATTTCGATTTATTTATGTAACTTCCCTCTTATGCTGATGATGCTTCAAGAAATTATCGGTCGTCACCTTGCCTTTTTTCTCCTCTTCATGTCATTCCAGATGCTCTTAAAAAGGGCATTCCACGAAGACAAGAATTCGCACAAGAGAATAATAATTCTTATGCTGGCATACTGCTTTAAACTATAAAAGAAAAACTGAGAAAATAGTTTTAAAAAAAATAAAGAAAAAAAATTGGCAAAAAGTAGAAGTCCTACACAATAAGTTTTTATGCGTTTTATTTTTTAAATTGTTGGTTACATTCATGAAACATAATTTTTTTTTATAATCTCAATTTTTGGAATGTAAAGGAGTGCCAATACATTCAAAATCATCCTATGAGAGAAAAATGAATCCATTCCATGAAAATAGCATAGAATACACAGGCGTGTCATTGAAAATTTAAAACATTATTAGAACCTCAAGTCATGTCTATGCATGAATAAATTAGATTCTGTTTGACTTCCTTTGTGCAGGAGATGATGTGTAGAAAACTGACTTGCAAATATTAAATATTGTAAATACTACAAGCGTAATTATATAATGATATAAGTCTTACAATAATAGATAATAGCTAAAATACGTACGTCAGTGCTAAGGAAACAAACATATTTTGTAAACGCGAGTTCAAAAAGATATGATTTATTAATTAACAATTTGATTTCCAAGATTTTTTTTTTCCTATCTCCATTTTATTTTATTCTTAATTCAATTTTTCATTATTACATAAATTGTATCCCTTCTCTTCTGTATCACTACATTTTAAGGTATTTTAGTATAGGTTATTTTATTACATACATACATATTATACATATTATATACATAATTTTCAAATTATGTAAAATTAAGGTACTAGTGATGGGGCTATCTTCTGATTATAAAATTCCTTATAATATATTTATTCTCCCTAACTAACTCCTTATATTCCCCTTCTTATTCCTTATCGGCATACCATCGCATCCTTGTACTGTTTTGGGGCTAGTCTTAGGGATGTTGAATAAATATCGATGCATCGATATATTTTCTAAAATATATCGATATTTTTGTTAGAATTTTTTTTTATACCCCCATATCGATATTAAAATTTTAGTATCGAAAACCGATATTTAAAAAAAATAAAAAAAAAGATTAAAAAATTTAAAATAAAAAAATTCTCCAAGGACAGTGGATTCGACAAACTAAGAACCATAAAAAACTTGTAGTGTGGTGAGTTCCCCTAACTGAAGTTGCTGTGTTCTGGGGATGGAATGTAAAAAACTGATATCGATTTCCAATATCGACACCTTTATAATATCGGCATAAAAATATCTTTAATATTTTTCTAAGACTAAATAAAAAGTCTAAACGAATCTGAGGAAGATTAGGAAGTAATCTGTTGCTTGATATTGAACATTTATTGATATTCATTACTTCTAGAAATGAACTTAATAAAACAAATATCTTTATTATATCGGCAGAGTAATATCGATATTATAAAACAATACCTTAATGATATTGTCAGAGAAATTTCAATTTTTTACAAAATACTGCTAATTTATTTTTCAAATTAAAAAAAAAAACCTAAAGATAGAAAGCAGTCTGTTTCTCATTATTTTAAGTATGCTTTAAATAATCATAATAAAAACATTATCTTAATGATATCGATAGTGAAATATCGATATTTTAAAAACAATATCACAACTATATCATTCTAGAAATATCGATGTTATAAAAACAATACCTTAATTACATCGGCACAGAAATATCGATATGTGTAAGCCCCTTTAACAGATTAAAAATATCGAGGCCCGATATATGGAAATCGAACTTCTATTACGATGTATTAAAAAAAAACGATATATTTTTTTCGATAGAGGTGATAGGTGGGTTGTTTAAATACTGTAGTGAATCAAAAGACTTCACTTGTCGGCGTTTCATGAATTGTTTCGCTGTAGATGTTTTAAAATGCTACGGATTTTTTGGTACATTTTGAATTTTTTTAAATGTCTATTTATAATTTTTTCATAAAATTCCATTCTGAAATTGTTGCAGCACCTTGTTATATTCGGAATAATGTTACCCAGATGATTCTGACTATAACCAATATTTTTCTAAAGTGATTGGCAACAATTAAATGCCTGTCGAGGTTTATATCAAGACAGACAATTTTGCGTGAAATTTGTTTTTATCAGCTGAACTTTATGTGCAGTTTACTGTGTTATCTAGACTTGAAAATCTTCCGGCGGGTGGAATCCATGAGATTTCCTTTTACTGTATGATTGGTCAATTGGAATACTGAAGCTCTTTTAAAATAAAATCAGTCGTCATAGAAAATTAATCGGAGCAGGTCTGCTGTAACAAATGAGACATTGCTAATATCTACACAGGTCTGTATGTATATTTAATTGGGCTTATGTACTAAATGAATTATCAATGTACGCATTTTCGTACATTAATGAACAGTCAATAATAACTCACTCTTGCAGTACTGAAAGCTCTACAAAATGTAATAGCCCGATAAATCAACTTTATCAGCGCCGGCTCCGAGACTAGACTGCATTATTTAACTTAAGTTTAACTCTAAGCTCTAGAATAAATTAATTATTAACTGCTAAATCGATGAAATATTATTTCTGTTGTTCTATTCAGTGTACAAAACACCATGACGGCCAGGGAACCAATCTTCAAAGATGAGATTGGTGCATCCTTGACAGAGGAGGTAGCAATGATGATGTTGGAGCTATGATAGGTGTTATTAAACAGATGTGAAGGCTCTTGTAATTAGCGCGGAGCCTGAGCAACGTGACTGGAAGCTTACACGGCGAGGTCCGGCTGAGAGCTCCCGTGACGTCCCGGCTTGACGTATCTGGCTTACCTGCTCCTGTTACATGGTACCGGGCTACGGCGTAAGCACGATCCTTATTGTGATTAGTCGTGAGTGATCTCTTGCGGTTAGTGACAAGAATCGGCATCTTACGCTTACGTTGTAATTATATGAGTCAACTCTCTCCGACATTCTTGTATGTCAGATCAAACGATATTTATAACGCTTAAATATGTATTGATCTTATGTCTATCATAATCAACCAATCATTAAACAATTCATATCACACATTAAAGAAAATAAGTTAATATATTTAATAGACATACGACTATAAAATTACAGTTGTAACTACATAGCGGGTTCCTTTTAAAAAAATTTTCGAATAGAAGATGTTCAAAGGAAAAACAGTCTAACTCCTTTCTTCAAAATTTTTCAGGGGAACGGAATGAAATTACTAGATTATATTGTTTTTCCCTTCACCAGCTGTTCTTTTCTGTTTAAAACTAGACATTTAGACTATTTTCTTCTGAACAGCACATACTACTAGATGCGTCTTTCTACACTATTGCGCCAAAATTACAAAATCGAAAAAAAAAAATAGAGTTAAAATGCTCTTTCCCTGTACCCTTAAGCCTATAATTTACAATAAAATTCTTATATCATATTTTAAAAATCTGGTGCGGTGCGCGCATTTCTCTCACCGTCCTATAATTATTAACTTTTTAAAATAATTTTAAAGAGTTCACATAAACAATACTTGAAATAAACTCAGCAGCAATCACTTCTTCACATCTTCTCCCTCTTAAGTAAAATAAAACTGTTTTTTAAACAATTTTAGTAAAACAATTCTGTACACTACCTATATATTTAAATTTTGTCAAGTTGAAAATATATATTTTAAAATTTTCGCTTTAGTTTCCATGGAAACATTTTGTTTCCATTAAATAATATAAAAGTAGAAATTATTAAGTTAATTTCTGCTTTAGTATTCTTAAATTACATGATTACAGAGCGTATTACTGTTGACAACAGATTGGCGGATTGGATGTTCGGTCGCATAAAGCTGTTTTCGGATACGCTCGGTTATACATCTAGGGTCTTGTACTCCTCATAAGATACGCTGTATCTATGCTTTTTTTTTGTTTTTTAGATAATTTAATAACCTTTCATACAATTCTATATATAATTTACCATAAATTTCTTTTTAAGTTAAGCGCAAATAAAATATTCTTTTCATCATAACCTTTTCCCTGCATTTTTTCGTTAATATACTACATAAATGAAAAGTTAAAGACCTTAAAGGAGAAGAAATTATGCAAGTTTCATCAAAATCATTGGAACCGTTTACGAGAAAATTGTAAAATCCATGATATCATGGCTAGTTCCGGTTAGTCCGATGCGCTGTATCTTTGCAAATGCCGGTCCGATTTTGATGATTCTTTTATTGTTTTTTAGATAATTTAATTACCTTTCATACAATTCCATACATAATTTACCGCAAAATGCATACTTATTAAGTTATGCTCAAATAAAATATTCTTTTCATCATAACTTTTTTCCCTGCATTTCCTCTGTGATATGATACATAAATGGAAAGTTAAAGGTCTTTATGAAGAGTAATTTAGGCAAGTTTCATCAATATCATTAGAGCCGCTTTCGAGATAATTGTAAAAAATTGTAAACACCGATTATATAAAGTGGCACTTCCGGTTAGTCGATTTTGACGAAAAAGTTGCTGTAACATCACCTTGCGCCTACCTTAAATACGTAATTTCAGTATCGTACAACTTTTCGTTTTTGAGCTAGGCTATTTACATACACACAGACACACAGATCATTTTGGCGAGACTTGGTTATTTGGACTCAGGAGACCTTAAAACGTGGATTTCCACTGGAAACTCGAATTGGAAAATTTTCACCATCGTAATTCATCGAAAGTAAAAAACTCGTCGTTTTCATTGATGACTTCATTAATAGTTGAGGCGTGGAGTTACAATTGTAAATTTTTAAGGAAAGTCTAAACTATGCCTGATTCAGATATTTGCCAAAAATTAAAATGCAAAATTAAATTGGATTTAGTACATACTGTAAATTCTCGATATATTGCAATGTCGATATCAACAGTTGAGTACCGAATACAGGTATTTAAAAAAAAAAAGGAGAAAAAAATATAAAATAAAAAATTTCTACAAAAATGGTGGATTCGACAAACAAAGAACCATAAAAACTTATGGTGTGGTATCTTTATAATACCGGCATTAAAACATCGATATTTAAAAATATCTTTAATATATTAACAAAATTTAAAAAAAAAGTTAAACGAATTGGAAGAAGATTAGGAGATAACCTTTCTGGATATTTCTGTTTCTTGATATTTAAATCCTGCTGGAAATGAACTTTTTTAAAACAATATCTTTATCATATTGTCTCAGATATATTAATATTAAAAAAAACAATATCTTAATTATATAGGTTTAGAAATATCGATATTATAAGAACAATATCTTAATTATATCGGCACAGAAACATTGACATTATAGACAAATATATTATTTATATCGACATAGAAATATCAATATTATAATAACAATTTCTTAATAATATCTTCAGAGAAATGCCGATATTATAAAGGAATATCATAATTATATTACATTTTAAATTTTATAATTTTATCGATGTTATAAGACCAATATATTAATTATATCGGCGCAGTAATATCGTTAGTATTGAAGCAATTTAATTTTATCAGCCCTGAAATAGCGATATTATAAAACAACGCCTTATATTGGCATAGAAATATCGATATCTCGAAATATCGCTTTTTCTTAGTTAAATTTAAAAAAACTATTAAGAGGTATTTCTTAATATTTAAATCCTGCTATTTATAAACTTAATAAAAAAACATATTAATTATATCGTTCCAGAAATATCGAATTATAAAATTATAATCTTAATTATCTCAGCAAAGAAATATTGATGTTATAAAAACAATATCTTAATTATATAGTAACAGAAATATCGGTATCTGGGATTTTCTTTAAAAGATTAAAAATATCGAGGCCCAACTTATCAGGTTTAGCATAGAAGGAACATCCGGTTAAGCTGTTATTAATCATTGGGAAAAACATTGAAGGTTACATTATAAAAAAAATACTATGTAATTGAAATAAATGTTTCATTAAGTAGAAAATAACCTAAATGAAACAGAATAAATTCAAGAACTAAGTACTATTTAGTTACAAGTACACGAAGACAACGAAACAAGTTCCATCATGACGCTATCAATGCACGCTGTAGTCAATTGTCGATTAGACGTCATATCCAGATGACGCCGAAGATTAAAAGAAGATAGGAACTGCGCTGGGATTTCCTTTACCACTCAACGATTACATCATAGCTTGTGGGATCATAGGAGAAAATATTACACTGATCACCTTTAGGATAGCTGCTGGGGCTCCGACCATGGGTCCAACATGGGAAAAGCCAATGCAATGCCAGTACCTGGAACCTCAAACCATTATTTATTTGACTTTTTTTATTTATTAATAGCACGATCCGGTTGTAATATGCTAATCACAAAGCAATTCTTAATGTTGTTATGAATGAAAATAGAACTAAACCGATTGAATACTAATAATAATTATCAATTGTATTCACAATATGTTCGTATTTATAAGAGATATTTATTTAAGGTCGACATACCATCTTGATAAATGACATTCTGATCTACCAACGGCAGATTTGGTATTGTTACTCTCCTCAATTAATTTTCCAAATCTTTCTTAGTTATCTCTTTTGTGAATCCTTGAGAAAGAAAAGCTTTTTTCCTAAATCTTGTTCTGGTGTTATCATCTACAATTTTTATGAATCACTCGTTCTTCTAAAGTTTTTGATCAAACATTAAGTTCAAACTGTTGTTTCTTAGTCGTGAAAATCGCAAAGAAGATAAATAATGTGAGTGACAGATTTTTCATTTTCCTAACGATAACTTCAGTAGATCGAAATCGATGGAAACCGGGTTTTGAACATTAAAGGAAATATACGAAACATTTTTAGACCATTTAAAGTTTTTTTCTCTAAATATCGTGAGCGGGAATCGATAGAGGTAGCATCTCATAACAAATTGAAGCCTTTATTTTGAATTTTTGATGCTTAAGCTTGCACAGCTTAGCTGTCTTTGTCTCTTTTTGTTGGTTTAATTATTTTATAACAATTATTTTTGATCGACACATTTGTTTGTACTCGGCAACACTTGAAAATGGCGATCATCATTTTAACAAGGTCATATTAAGAAGATTTGCCAAGACATATTTTATTCAGTTTCCGATCAGCAGCTTAACTGCGCGTACTTCATCTTCGAATTAACATAATGTAAAAGTTTCGATGTAAGGCGTGTGGTAGAACGTTTTTACAATCCATTAGTATTCTGATCCGGTTCGAACCGCGGTTTGTTATGAATAATACATAATTAGTTCTCACATCATTAAGTGATTGAATACGTGGAACTTTAAAAATATTAAACGGCCACTCTGAAATATATTAATGCTTCCAGCTTGTAGCTGTAAACATTAGACAATGTCCTGTACACGAAGCGTTTCAACTGCTCTCTACCGTGTATGGAGATTGGATCTCAGGCCCTTTAAGTCCCCATGAATTTATTGAAATATTAAAAAAACTAATGTTTCCGGATCGGAAAATCTATGTAGGACATTTGCGGTCGGGGTTGAAGTAGTCATCTTGACTTTGTTTATTAATTCTGCAAATGCAACGACATTTTAGACATGATCTGAATCGGACTCCTGTTGGTTCAGGACCGGTTCCGTTTATGAATTACATCCGAGGAAACTAAACGTCACCATACGTATTATTTATTTTCTTTAAGCTTATTAGTATTGTTTATATTATACATAGGACCGATAAATTTGAAGGATTTTATTAGCTAGACCGGTTTTAGGAACAGCTCAATATGGTATTTAGTCAATTAAATTTTGTGAATGAGTCAAAGCATATCTGGAACGAGATTGAAATCGTGCTCCTGATACATTAAGAGAATATTACGAACGAGACCCCACTGAAGTGCCAGCCTTTTAAATAAATCTATTTCTCTTGTTTCGAGTTTAAATTGCTTCTGGGTAATAAATTGTGTTTAAGTGTTTCCCAGAGGTCTTTCGTCCTTATTCACAACTCGGCGTATTTCAAGTCACATAATTCACTATTAGTATCTAATGCCATATATTATTGTTAACTATTAATTTTAATTTATAAATTTTAGTAATGGATTAATGTTATCCAGCGACCGTGACTTCTGAGATCCTATTTTAGTATTTCAGTAAATATTTTTTATATTCTAGTACACTAATTGAAATCATTTTGTATATTATTCCCATAACTATCATTAAATATTAATATTGAATATCTCTATACAATTGAAATACTTATTAATTATTCTTTTCTTGAAAGATATCATCGAAAGCTAATTATGTTGCACGCCAAAATTAATTGAAGTCATTTAAAGTTTCTAAAAATTAATTTCAACTAGTTCAGGTATGTGAATTTATTATAAAGCAACAACAAAATTAACAAAATTTTTACTAATATAAAATATATTTATTTTTTTATATTTAGGTCACACAAACTGTTCATTGTAAACATTACCTAAAATAAAGTAATCATTTTGTCTAGGTTGTTCTTGTAATTTTAGATCCCATTAGGGCATAATTTGTTTTTTTTGTATTTAATAATTTAGTATATTGCAGCATACGTATATATATTTTTTTTTTTGCCACTGTTTCTGTCTGTCAGCTAAACGATTGGATTCATTTCCATAAAAGGACTTGGCTTAAACTTCTAGAATAAGGATTTTTGGGCCTCAGAAATCAATTGGCGTGAAGGAAATCTGTTATTTGTTTTTAAAAAATACCACGCAGACCGGATAGTAAAAAAAAATTGTGTATAGCATTGCTCCGTCACTAAGGTCGTATTTTCACTAAAATAAAAAAATACTATAAGATAGAAAACGCACTGAAGTAGCGACAACGGTGATTGATTCTGATCGGACAAAGATATTCATGGTCTACAGTTCCAACAGATAAAAGTATATATAAATTAAAAAAAAAAAAAAATATGTATATATATATATATATATATATATATATATATATATATATATATATATATATATATATATCTTGTTTGTGTGTGTGTGGTGTATATATGCACCTGAAACAGCAAGAATTGAATTAAATTCATTGTTGAATACATTATTGTGTCCAATGCCCTACCATTCGGGTTTAGGTAAAATGAGACCTTAATGCTCGAATAACTCAAAACCCTATCATTTTTGTGTGCCCATAGAGACTTTTGCTCAGAATGACAAAAACTTGGAAGCTATCAGTAAAGTTTCAGAGCATTTAATTGAAACCACTTTTCTTATAAAATACTGCGGGGTCCTTTGTAACATATGAAAATTGATTTTTTTTTTATACGCCTAGTTCTGTAACTACGTTACATTTTAAGATCCAAGTAGAGTAAGTAATTACTTTGTTTGTTTTTTTCATGCGAATTCTAAGTTAACATTTTAGTTAACCCAATGATGATACAATTTTACATACCGTTAATTGGAGTGACTGTGGTACAGTACGGGGTTATTTTGGTGCATTGACGATTTTAAAAATAAAAAGTTTATAGCGAAATTAAAAGCAGCGAAAACAGAGTTTCTCTTATCCCCCTCTCTGTTCTCTTGAAGGGTTAGTTGATGCATGCTACTGTTATTTTTAAGCCTGTTAGAAATATTATAATTTGTAATTTGTCAATGTGCCATTGTAACCCCGGCTGTTCCATAGTCAACTCATTATACGGTACAAGATTAAACATAAACAATAAACTTTTTCCGTTCCGAGAATTAGAACTGTATATAAGAATTCGGTTCTATAATAAAAAGAAGAATCGTATGTCTGGAATGGAAGCAATAGATAGGTGTCAACCGCGAATCTTCGCCGAAGGGATGCGGTTTCTGTTTAACTTTGACACTAATTGCTCGAGAGGCAGTTTCGTTTTGTCGCAACAAGTGAGAAAACTCGAACCGCAAACGTAGACCGCACCGCATCGAGATGTGCGAGTGTTTCGGCCGGTGGCGCAAGATATTGTCGCCGCCTCTTGCACAAGGAGCCCTATCCTGAGGCAAGGGATCTCTCTGTCGTGTTAATCACGGATTAAGGAGCCGGCTGATCTCAATCTTAAAGCTGATGTCCCTTTTCAACCATTTACGCAATCCCTGATCGTGATCACGACAGGATATAGAGCTGAGGCCGCTAGGAGCTTGTTCATAATCGGGCTTCTGGGTCGACTTTGGTGACGGGCTGGGCATCAAGTCCCAAACCCAGAGCTTTGTAAATTTAGATGTAAAAAGTGAAGATTGAAGTGAACCACAGAAATTCGGGGAACATGTTGATGCCGTTCTGATTGTAATGACGACACTGGCAGGTTCTTCCATTGCATCAGCTGCGAAGGTCAGTCTTTGCCGCATTAGCTCAGTCAATACGGAATAAATCAACAAATAAAACTAAGGAAGAATTTATTCTTGTTTTTTTTAAATTTAATTTAAGTCTTTATTATAAAATTAGATAATCTGTCATTTTGGGTAATAAATAAAAGTGGGAACAGATTTATATTTATACTTTATACAGAAGACAGGCTATATATAAAAAACGAGTTATTAATCTGGAACATACGGAAAAAGATAACCAATTTTTGTACCCTACGCCTTAACTTTCGGCAACCGTCATATGCCTTTTATTTTAACAGCCCGGTTTATCATGAAATTGATGAAGCCCGTAATCGTATAGATATTCGTCAAAGCTGAACACGAAAATTAAACATACTTCTTTTTTTTAATATATCTCTCTATCATAAAATATTATAATCGGCCATTTTTTTGGTAAATGATAGTGCGAACTGGTTTATATTTCATGCTCTGTACACAAGATAAATTTTAAAAAAATTAAGAAGTAACATTAAATATAAGAAAAAATAGATATTGTTTATCACAACCATGTAAAAACTTATATTGAATCAATAGTCTGAATTTTATCGGTGGGCTTTATTGCAAATGTTCAATGGTTGAAATACGCCAGTACTGTATTAAAAGTAATGGCTTGGCAATATACAATCATATAAAATTAATATTTTATTTATTAAATATACTAAGCATTGACTTTTTAATGATATTTTAAATTATTTCATGTAAGGGTTTCTTTTAACTTTTTTAATCTCTTTCACAGAAAAAAAAAAAGAATATTTGCTCGGTCGCTTGTAAAATCTATTAAGTACATGAACTGATGAACACTCTCCCAGTGGAACCCATCTCACTCAGGATTATCCTAAAGATTATATTTTAATGCGATTGTGCAATGTACAAAGTTATGGGTCCACATGAGAGGTTTCCCCTATCGAGAGCTGAAGTTGCTAGTTATTACTGCTCTGAGAGTTGGTCAGAAACGGGTGGCTAACTCTCAGAGAGCTACTTTCGAGATTCCTCGCATGATTTACTCTCAACTGTACACGTAGCTTAAAAGTTACAGAATTTTAAGCTTATAATAAATAGCAAGTGAAGACTGTAGTGAACCACAGAAATTCGGGGAATGCTGGTGACGTTCCACTAGTAATGACGACACCGGCAGGTTCTTCCATTGGATCAGCTGCGGATATCAATTAGCTCAAACAGTTCTACGTCGTTTCTATGTTTTGCCTAAAACTTCTACCACTGACGCACAGTAAAATGAATGTTAATATTCATCTTAATAAATTTTCATATTTTAAGAATATTTTGCCTATGGCTATAAAAAAAAAAGATGATGGCAAAAAAAAACAACGACATAAAAATACAAGCATTATACACAATATACCTAATTATAGAAATATGTATTTGATTTAAAATAAACCCTGCATTAATTTAAATAAGTACTTTAAAGAATCATATGCTTTCATGAACGAAATAGAAAGTACACAATATTAAAAACTCTTTTAAAAAAAATATCCTATATTTTCAAAACTCCAGGAAAATCTAGGTTCTGTGATCAGCTATTTTGAATAATTTACACTAAAATGTCAGTACGGAATGTGACTCTTTAAGAATTTTACATAGCAGCCTTGGTTTCTTTTGAATACTGTAGAAATAATTAAGATAATTTGAGTTGCGTGATCCATTAGCTCGTTTCCATTTCTATAAGGTGAATAGAATTCATCTTCTTTTGTAATTTTTAATAACTGCCTACATCTTTAGAGCAATTAATCTTAAACTTTAGTTCTTTTATTCGAAAACTTCCTAGTTTTCCTTTTCCTTTTGTCCTTGGAATAGTATAAAAAAGGAACTATTAAAATCACATATTATTTATTATTGCGTTGTTTTTATTGAATAGTACTTTTATTACATTACTAAAAATATAGGTAACTTTACTTTCAGTAGTCATAAATTTACTAATCACTGTATTGGATAGGTGAAAGTCAATTTACAATTATATTACAAAAAATAATTCTTAAGCAATAAATTAATTAATAACCTTTATAAATATATTTTTAATTAATATATCGGCCACTTTTCGATGCTCTCCATCTCATCTTCAAGGTATTTACAATATTAGAATACATTTTATTGCAGTTTCTTGTATTATTTCTCAGTCTCTATATTATATGTAACATATACTCATATATGGTCAATATGTAAAATTTTGTCATATAATGTAATAGAGTTACATTATTACCTTTGTCTATAATTACACTAATAATATAACTATTAAAATCCTCATTATATAAAAAAATTGTATATATTGACTATATATATATATATATATATATATATAAATATATATATATATATATATATATAAATATATATATATATATATATATATATATATATATATATACATATATGTTATACATACCTAATGTAATGACTGTGAGGAATGATATAAGAAGCAACACAAAAATGTATTCCAATAGGCTCCTGAAGACGAGATGGAAAGCCTCGAAACGTAGATAAGTAACTTTTTTTATTAATAAGAAATATATAATAAAGGAAGAATGGTTCATAAGTTATATATAAATTATTATCATAATTAATAACCTATTTCTGGACTTTATTTTGTGATTTTCCATGACTAACGCAAATATATGGTTAATATACACATCCACTGTTCTGTTTCACGTATTTACCAGCCGTACAAGTGGTTTCACCATTGGCATTACGAATAATGGCAAACTGCAGTTAGAGAAATGAAAAAAATAAAATAAAAAATTCCTAATACGAGTAATTCATTATAGTAATTTTAAGCGAAATAAAATTGAACATTTTTTATTCCTTGTCAAACATTACATCACTACCTTATCAAAATCGAACATTCGAGCCAATATGATTCATCGGGAGGAAGATACGAGAAAGTAAAAAAATAATTTTCTTTTCATTTTTTTTTAGTTTACCATAAGCCTTGACTTTCGACATCCACCATGAGTCGTCTAGCAATCCACCATATATCTAATTGTTATGAAGTCTAATTGTTGTATATCCGTCAAAGCAGGACAACAAAGTAAAACAATGGATACATTTATACTTCTTTTATTTAATATTATCGTTTATTGTAAATATTATAATCTGTCATTTTTAGTGATAAATCATAGTGTAAATGGTTTATATTCATATCGTATACTCAAGATTATATTTATATATATATATATATATATATATATATATATATATATATATATATATATATATATAAATATATAAATGAAGAGCTGCCAATAAATGTAAGCAAAAATAGAAACTCCTTATCACAATCATACATAAATTTATAATGAGTCAACATTTAAAATTTTAATTGTGGCCTTTCTATCCACTGTTCTGAAGGTGAGATAGACCAATGCAATTGTGAAGGTAATGCCTCAGTAAAATCAAATCAATTAAAATTAGAATTTTATTTATTATAAGTAATAAGAATTGACGTGCTAATGATATTTTCACAAATAATATAAATATATTTTCTATTTCAATTATTTTTTAAAAGCCATGTTTTAAAATTATTCTTGTTGCTTTAATTTTACACAATTTTTTTATCGAGTAAACTTTAACATTACTCATTGATTTTTCATGTTTTCTTCCCAAAAATAAAACAAAAAGTAATTAATAAATGGCGTACATTCGCTCGGTCGCTGTAACGTTTTCAGCTGCTGTAACGTGACATGAAAGAGAGCTCACCCTCGAACTCTCACCACGCTCAAGAGGGAAAAACTCTTTCTCGTAAACGTACCTTAAAAAATGTTCCTGCTTCGGGGTATTCACTCTCGAGAGCTGTACTCTCTAGTCGATACTGTTGTGAGGGTCGATCAGAAAAAAGTGGCTCACTTTCGGAGTGTTATTCCAGATATTTCTCGCATGATTACTCTCAAGTGGAATCGAAGCTTAAGGATTCCAGTTATTTTAGGCTTATTATAAATATATATAGTCTATATGATGATATATTTATTTTTAAATAAACTATATTTTGGGAATGTGGGATTAATTTTGTAGAAAGTATTTTTCTAATATAAGATTTTATGAGTCTATGTATAACGAAATATGGTTGCAGAGGATAAATTTTGCGTGAAACAGCTAAATTTTTGTCACATCGCTACCGGCATTAAAAATCATACAATACAAAATCGGTATGTGAATCAAGTGGTTTGTTTCGCATTCTTCTTTTAAATCCACTACTGTAATTAGAAAATGATATAATAAATTAAAAAAATCAGTAACTAAAAACCCGTAAAGAGTTTTGTAAAAACGACTTGATTTACTATTTCATGCATGCAAAATTTACTAAACATTGACCACAAAAATATTGTTTCCATACGGAATAGTAGAATTAATTTGTTTTCAACAGTCTTTAGGGTCTGTTTGTTATTCACTATGAGGTGTAAATGAACTTTTCAGGGAATTTTCATAGCAAAAAAGAAATATTTTTAAATTCTAGAAATCAATTGCTCATTTAGATAATTATTTAAGTGTATGAATCAATTATTTAGTAAATGTGCTGGGACTTACAGAAAGGAACTGGATCTTGGAGGTGTCCTGATTTTTCGTTGGTGTTTTTTTGTTTTTTTCTGCTGCAGTAAATATTTCTCGTACCGAAGATAACTTCATTTTTTTACTAAGCGCGATAACTCAATTAAGGAATAATTATGACTCGTCAAATAAAAAATTAAAAAAAGCTAAATTGGGTTGTCGAAACATAAAAAAGCGAAACATATAGACAGTAATAAAAATAAAAAATGCTCTCTAATACGTGCTTTTTAGAAAAAAAAATCACTTTAATATGCTTCAATTCAATATTTATTCCTATAGCCACTGGGGAAATCACTGATATTTTCACATGACCATTAATAATTTTTTATATATTATAATGTCCAATTTTTCGTCACAAAAAATCTTTAGGACAGGTCCGTTTTTTTTTTTTTTTTTGTTGTTTTATTAACCTATATTTCTTATTAACCTATATTGTATTATCTTCTATCGAAAATAATACAAGTGAGCGTTTATAAAACATAATTGTATTATATACTCTTATAATGAAACTAGTTTACTTTATTTTTTGAATGCATTCATAATAATTGTGAAAGCGAAAAGGTTAGAAGTCGTACAAGCTATTGACAATTTGTTTAAGAGGTTTATTAAAAACTAAGTTTAGTTTTAATATTTCGATTAGCTTTAATAAACTTTCAGCTTATCGCGCCTATCATATAATAAAGGTGCAACTCAAAATGTCAGATGCGATATATTGAACGTTCGAATTCAAAAATGAAAATATATATATATATATATATATATATATATATATATATATATATTTCTTATGATGTTTTCTAAACTTCAGACTATTATATAATGAATAAAACATGTTATATATACAAATAAATCATTATAATTATTTTTCGACAGTGAAGAGACCAGAAATTTTTATAAACACGTTTTATAAGTTATGTTTAATGTTAACCACTGATATTAGACAAGATTAGAAATATAGAAGCTGAATGTTTTGGGACTTTTATTAAAGTCATTTAAGGATTTTCCAAATTCTTCAAATTGCGATAGGATGATGATAAAAAATGTGCATAGGCTGAATGTAAGAGAAATAGGCCTTTCTAATAGGCCTAATGACACCTGCGACATTCAGCTATCGCGCGTTCCTCTAGCGCTACGGAATACGAAAAATGCGTTTTTTTACATTCGATACTTCATAGTCGAAACGACGATATTGTTTATAGATTTTAAAAAAAGATTTTTTTCTTTACTGTTTTATTTATAATATGTAGCAGTCTATATTCAAAAATTGCTATTAGTTCAGAAAGTCCAGCAATCTGCTCTTTTCCTGCCTTCTGTGAGTGTCGTCTAGCATAGCCTTGTCAGTCATGTTGCTAACGTACCATAAACGTAAAAGTCATAAGCTTTCGTCACTATGCAACTTTTAATTATAATTATGTATGTTGTACTGATTTTTCAATTTAATTTAAAGTCTATAGATTCAACTGCTATAAAAACCACCACCTTCCATTGAATCCGTTCATTCTAGGAGGGATCTAGGCTTGATTAAACCATCTTTTATTGATTATAATATATTCATAGCTCTCTAAAAATTAAGAAGATGCACCCAAAAATAGATTTTTAATTCGTACATAAAAAGAATGTGCTTACAATATGTTGAAAATTAAGAATTCATATATAAATTTTAGTCAAAAAGTGATAAATATCTTTTAAAATATGAAGCTATTTACTTAATAAGTAAAATTAATTTTAAGTTATAATTCAAAGTGCAGAGATTGCCAGACCCTTAGCACTTAGGTACCAAAATGTCGATTGCTACTTTTGATTGTGAGACCAAAAAAATATTCATAGAACAAATTTATAGTAGGTATATAATTTATATGAACTACTCACAAACTTTTTTGAAAACTGATTTTAAAGTACCAAACAATTGTAAAAACAATTTTTTTTTTTCATCACCATTCAATCGTTCAATGTTATGTTCCGAAGACTTGTTCTTGCTAAACGAAATGTCAGATCACGATTGAGGATGAATCGGACCAATATTCAATTTGAGATATTTATCTGTTGGAAGCTGGTGGAACCTTGGCATTAAGCAAGCTTGTGGCCCGCCGAGTTGCAATGACTCCAGCGGATTGCCCAGCTTACAGTTGCACTACAGTTTTATGTAATGAAGAGATAGATGTTGGCCAAGGCCCCGCCGATGAAGGCCGGGCTACCGGTAGTGATCCCTCGACAATTAGCAGGTACCCTCGACACGTAAGACCCAGTTCCCCTCCCCTTCGGGTAGGCTACTAATGGCATTCCTCGATAATTGGACCACCTTTTGACCCCGAGAGTTGCCGAACCGCGCCGATGCCGCACGATCGTATATCATGTCGGAAGTGACTTTAACGCCGTCCGGAGACTATAACGGGCGGCGAAACATACTTTCACAGTCGAAGCCATCGTCTGAACAGTCATTAGGACTTTTACTGAACATCGAAAGTTAATAGTTACATCGACAGGATGTTCACGAAGTTAATCAACAGAGAAGTATTATTTTCTTTTTTTGTTATTTTTTTATGACCGGTACATAGCAACTAAGGATTAAAGATCAAATTGATAGAAAAAATATAATTGAATCATAAATTAAGATTAATTCTTTAATTCTTAGTAATTGTTTCAAAATATGTAAAAACAAGTTGTTTACTTCTATTCATACAAAATAATCAGAATCTTTTCACAGTTTTGGGCTTACTAGTGCGACATTCCAAACTATATTCAAAGTCACTTTATGTAAAAAAAAATTTACGACCCGTTTGGGTGAATTCGCAAGTTTAACTAAATAATCAAGATAATGTGGAGAAAAAAGATGGAATTTAAATAAAACTGAATGAAAAAAGACATAAATAAACATTTGCATGAATAGAAATAAACAACCTATATTTACATATTTTGAAACGATAACTGAGGATTAAAGATTAAATAGATAGAAAAAATATAATTGTTTACTTTATGATTTTAAATTTGGTTTATCGGTAGTTAATTTTTCAACATATCTATCGCATTAGTAAACAAGTCGTTAAATGTCCGTATATTTATAGTTGTTTTTTTTCATAGTGAATAAAATGGAACCACTCGCTATTCTCTAGCTCATATTTATTTTAAGCAAGTTGTTGTGTTTTGAGTTTTCTTTTGAGGAAAAAAAATATCATTCAGAAATGTATTTGTGATCTAAAAAAAATTCTCTAAAATTGATAGTTATTATTTAGCTGAAACAAATATCAGCTAATGACGCTTACTTTTATTGAATGGTTTCCTCAATTCTTCTCTATGTAGCAAAACTTTGGAGCTTAAAAGATATTAGGATATTAAGATATTAAATCAAACAAGTGGAAAAATGTATATGTTAGAGGGCAAAGATATAAACCTCTTAAATAAGGAAATATTAAAGTATTAAAATTGATTTTGAATAAATTAAGCATTTGGTTTTAGGGTAGTAGATATGCAAAATGCAGGAACACATTTTTGTGCTAAAAATAATAATGAAAATATTGTAACTTTGCTTTATCTGATTTCTGACTATTTTTCTCTTATGCATATATTAACATTTAATTACGTATTTTCTACTATATGACTACTTTAAGGGCAAATAGTTAAGCGAATTTAGTCTAGTTGCAAATTAATGTTGGAATTAGCTGTGGTGCTCATGTTGACTTATGCTCAGCTATGCACATAGTTTGTAACTTTATTATTAATCCCTAAGAAGATCAATTGGGCCAGACTCTTTAGACGATATAGGTATATATAAGCCAATACAAATAGAAATCTATCTATTTATTTTTTCCATTACTTGTTGGTCTATCAATCTGGATGTGACTTAAAGTCATTAATCGCCACAACTTTAGCTACTAGTTGATGTGAATACTTATTAATTTATTATATTGCGAATACTTATTCATAGTTGCATAAAATGTAAATTTATTCTGATAGGTTTTTTTTTTGTTAGTTGCTAGAAATGAAATATAGATAGTTTGTGAAAAAAACATTTATCAACAACAATCACTGTGAAAAATCACTTAAATATAAAGTAGGTATTAAAATTAATAAAAAGATATACCTACCATACATAGTCATCAGAGCAGCACAACTCTGCCAAACCAGTTTCGGATGCAAGGTGGTGCAACGTCTGTTTGCCCTTCGCTACGTGTTTTACAATGCGTCCAAGTTTTCTTTTTTTTTCCCTCAGTGAAACTTGTTTATCTTAAAACTGCATTTCTCTTTTTAGCTTTCTTTTAAAGTATAAGTTTTAAGCTGGTTCAGAATAATTAAAATTTTCTTTCTACAATGGTGTAGTATCATTTTAGTGTTATAATTTTATTAATATAAGGAAAGTATTATAATTATAACTTACTTTGGTAAATAAGTAGGTGTGATTATATTAAGAAATTATATTTGTGATAAATGTAGTTGATAACATTTTTTACTATAATGTATAGATATAAATAAAAATATAAGTAGCTATTTTTTTATTGTTTTTATTAACAAATATAAATTTCAAATTCACTTATTTATTATTTTTTTTTTGTTTAAGGAGAGGCGAAATCCCTATACTAATATATATTTACATAAACTACATTTTCTCAAAATCCGTTTGATCACTTTCAACTTTTTTTTGTAGCACTATTGATTCTAGATGCATATTCTGAGGGTTTTTTTGGTTGCCTATGTATAAAAGGTCACTTGTAAAAAACATTTGTGTTTATAGTTTAAAATATTTTACGTAATTAGTTTTATTTTAAGTATGTAAATATTATTATTTTTCAACAAATTAAACTTTACATGTGCAATTAAGTGTATACACTAATAATTAATAAAATAAAATTAATAAATGTTAATATAGTTATTTGACTGTGTAAAAATTTCAACAAATTCAGCCTACTCCGTTCTAAGAAAATGCTCATTTGCCAGAAGCATAAACTTTCGGGGAAAAAAAACAAAAAACTAATAAAATCTATTAAGATATTAAAATATGTAATATTATTAAGTCAGTATTATTGAATGTGGTATATACATCAGACATATCAATATTATTGTTACAATATATCCCTCAGACGGTCAATATTGATAATAATATTGACCGTGTAAGGCGGGCTTAATTTGCATTGAACAAGAATAGTGCAGGTTACCATTGCACTTACTCTTATGAAACAAATAATTAATATTCCTCCAGTGGCTGGTGAACTATTTGTTTGTGTACGGAGTGGTTTTATCAAACAGAAATCTTTCAGCTACTTTTACCCACAGTTCTAGTTTTGCTGAGGGAAAGAGAAATCCTAGAACTTTGTTGGTTACTTGTTATTCAGGTACTGTATTCTATATAATGAGAAAAGAATCCCCTAGCTCCCCAAAATTTAAATAGTTAAATTTAATTTTACTTCAAAAAATAAAATTTAATAATTAAACTGAGACTTGATATATTTCATTCGTTCTCCACACGTTATAACTCTGCAAGGACTTCATATTTTCTAATAATAAAATACTTCATATTGTAACCGTATTTAAACTAAACATCAACATGCAATAAGCAAATTTATTCTATTATTTTTCATTGGCAATTGCTTATATTGTTATGTTTAGCGTAAATGAGTCCAAGTTAATGGAAATATTTTTATTAGAGAGTTTGTAATAGTCATTCTTGAGCAGTAATAAGTCTGTCGTTTCTCTATTCGTCTTTATTTGTAATGGAATAATTTTCTTATCACCTGTATTAACACAAAAACTAAATAAATTTCTAATTAGGGATTGATAAATTATTTGCCACTTCTAATTTATCAATTCCTAATTAGATTGATCCTTCTATTCTATCGTTCGTACGTCAGCTGAAAATAAATTTCATTTTGTGTCGTTCCGGCACTCTATGAGTGTCATTTTTTTCAATTTTGGTAATTTTTGGCGTCAGCTCCTGTACACACTCATTATAATCACTTCAAACGACTAATGTTTTCATACACCCAATCGAAAGATCTTGACAAGATTTGTTGATTCAAACTTGAAAGAATGTGTCTTAACTTCACGGTGTCAAAATTTGTCCAACGCAAAAATTATTAAGGTTAGCGAAAATAACTGAAAATTGCGGCATCCTCTCTCATTCTTTGTAGTTTCCACATAGCGTAACAAATTATTTAGTCCTTTGGCTATCGGTTGGTATAATTGCATTTTGTATGAAGATAGCATTCGGAGTTACAGTAAAATCCATTTCGTAACTACTGGATTACTGGATTACATACACGGTAGCAAATTCAAAGACGTATGTACATGAAAAATATATAATTTTATATTTTCCATAATTCTGGAAGATGTGACGGGTTTTTTAGGATATTCCTATTTCTCTGTTCCCAAATTTTAGTTTTTAGACACACAAAAGCATTATTGGCTAAACTAAAATAATTATACATGAATCCAAAGAAGCAAGAAGGCATAATTTTCACAAATCACAGGTCAAAAATAAATCACCTTTCCGTAAGTTTAGCTCACATTGCTTAGGTAAAATACAACTTTGCTAATGCTTCTATATTTGGACAAGCATATGTAGATAAATCCCAAACCCAAATGGATGCTCTACACCTCACCCACGTGAGCTAAGTTGATCCAATTTCACTCGCGTGGTGATTAGCGAACAGAATTAATCACAGAAAACTTAAAATAATTCAAAACATAAGCTTGAAATTTTTTGAAAATCATCTTTGCTATCCAAAAATTTCCACCATGCTCCAGAACTTAAAACTTCTCACAATATAACAATTTGTCCTTACTCAAGCTCAATAATATTTAAAAGTTAAACGATACCTTTCGAAAACTCTTCAATACAGAAAATTGAAAATTTCAATAAAGATTCTCTTAAATATCTGCTGTTAGCCAAATTTTCTTTTCCTTTAGATAAGACCCAGAATAATGAAACTATGTTCTATTCTTACTATTTTAATTATCTATTCAATGTTCAAAAATATTTTTATCATTTATGTTTTCTATGAATGATTTCGGGAATCATGTATGATATATACATAATGTATTTGGTGATCGTGAACTATATTGTCAGCCAATTATCAGGCAATCCATTTATTTATTTTTTAATATAATCATATTATAATAAATATAAATATTATTTTCTATTAACGACTGCTAATAGGATTACGAAAGTAGATGCAAGTGCCTTATTCAGAACTGACTAAGAAAGACCTGTTTCATGGGAAAAGCCTAAAATTGAGAAACGTTAAGTAATACTTGACCTACTAATAAATTTACGATTATTACACTGTTACCTTTTTGAATATTGATCCTCGTACGTATTAATATTAAATTGTTTTATTACACCATGATAATATGCTTATTAAACTGATATAGTTAGATGTGAACATGGACTTTTAATTGAAAGGACTTTTCTGCATTTTAGCTCCATATTTACTAACCAATCTTGGAAGCAAGATTTTTTACTTCCAGAGAATCGGTATTTTTTGGGTAAAACAAGCTTTGGTATATACAAGCAGCTTTTCATTGAAAAAAATATAAATTTACATTTATAAACAATGTGCCAACGAAATCGGTTAATTTAACTTTTTTTTTTACTTCGAATAAGATGAACCAAATTTTTAATTTTTTTTTTTTATGTGTACATTCTTAGTTGATTTGTATTATTTTTTCCAATTCTTATCGAAATGATATAATAACAAACAATCACTTTTTGTCATAACGTTCACACTGACCTCATAGCTCCATTGTTTTCTGCAAGATTAGATATAGACTCTGAAACG